>JAULKR010205208.1:0-16515 GCA_032356305.1 Prasiola linearis | reverse complement strand
GTAGAAGATTGATTAGAAGCTTTTCCAGTTGTGCCTAAAATGCTTACCTGATAATCCAGAGGATCGGGGCAAGTACCTGGCGCGGAAGTTACCTCTGCTGAAAGGCTCACTACATCATTGTCAGAATCGCACTGACAGCGTGTATATACCGTGACTGCCGACTCCTGATCGTAGTCGGAAACAGTTGTTGTCCAAGTACTTTCGTCGGTAGAATACTGTAGGGTAGAGCCATCGGGACAAGCCGTTGTAGGTGCGGAGAACGCGCCACCGCTGGGCGTTTCACCAGGTGTGTTGCAGGTGCTCTCGGTGACTTGCGCTGTTGGTGCAGTTGAGGTGGCTAAGTCAGCGGGGCAGCATGATACAAACGCACCCTGAAATTCATACGCTCCCATATCAATAACGCCGCTATTAGCCGCATTAAAAATACGAGGATTGCCTGCTAAGTCCAGCGTAGAAGTATTGGCAGTGTTGTCACCAGCATTTAATGCAGGCGAGCAGCTTTTTAGGGTATAATCACTATCGTCTGGATTGGTAAAGATTGGGTCGGTGTCTAAATTACCACCCTCATCTGTACCGTAAGTGGCTGCATCCCAAGCGGTACTTCCTCCACTACCCTGAACGATACTATTTTTAAAAGAAAAGGTAGCATCCCCTTCATCGTCTATTGCTGATGCGTTACCCCAGATAATAGAATTAATAACCTCCACGTTTCTATTCTCACTGTCATTAGAGAATTTGAAAGCATTTTCTGTACTACCCACTATTGTACTATTAATAACCTTTAAATCATGGTTTGAAAAGAGAAACGAGATAGCATTACTACTTGGACTATCCATCGTGCAGTTAATGACTTCTGTCTTTGTGTCCTGTTGAAGAACCAATAGCGATCCTAAGTTTGAAAATAGACAGTCTTTGATAATCAACGGATCTGCGCTGGGGTTACCACTTTTTACTACTATTGCACGGTTAGAATTAATAAACGTACAATTAGAAATATTAGGGTTCGCCTTGGAAACACCAATAACTCCTTGATCTGAAAGGTCGATGAAGATGCAGTTTTTTATCTGAATTGTTGAGAAAGTAACATGCAAACCTTGTCCGATATTATGAATGTAGCGACCTGAATAATTAAAATCAGATCCAGTTCTTGCTTTTGTGAATGTGAAACCATCTACAATAGCCATGGAAGTGGTGTTGGCAGTAATCATCACGTTCTGAACATCATCAGTGCCTACGGTTGGAGTATTATTTATATCTCCACTCAAAATAGTAACCTTAGTGGCGGGGTCGCGGTCTGCAAAAGTATCTCCACTGACGAAACCTCCATAAATTTTAATATCCTTATCAAAATGGAAAGTTTTAAATTGTTCTGTAATAATACCTTGTCCAGTTGAATTACCCTGTCCAATTATATTACCATCGGATACTTCCGTAGGCAGGTAAGTACCTGCTGCTACCCAGATTTCGGTAGCATCACCGCAAGCGTCGATGGCAGCTTGTAGGTCGGTGAAGGCATTTGTCCAGTCTGAGCCGTCGTTGTCGCCCGTCGCGTCAATGTCCACGTAGATGATGTCGCCAGCGGTGAAGGGGCAACATGCAACAAACGCACCCTGAAATTCATACGCACCCATATCAATAACGCCACTATTAGCCGCATCAAAAATACGAGGATTTCCTGCTAAGTCCAGCGTAGAAGTATTGGCAGTGTTGTCACCAGCATTTAATGCGGGGGAGCAGCTTTGTAAAGTATAATCATCATTGGCTGCATCGGTAAAAAGCGGGTCGCTGTCGAGGTTATTGCCACCATCGGTGACACCATTGGGGTAGGTGATATTACCATCAGGTGTGCCATCATCGAGGATGGAGTGGGCAAGGGTGACGGTACTACTATTTTGACTGATTATTTCGTCGCCATTATTCCAAAAAATACAGTTTTTAAGGGTCGGCGAGGAGGAGAAATTGTTGTACTGCCCGCCGCTACCAGTAGTAGCGTTATTATTCGTAAAGGAGCAATTGGTCAGTGTCGGCGAGGAGGAGGAGTTGTTGTACTGCCCGCCGCCGTCAGAAGAAGCCTTATTACTCGTAAAGGAACAATTGTTCAGGGTTGGCGAGGAGGCTAAGTTGTACTGCCCGCCGCCGCGAAAAGCAGCCTTATTACCCGTAAAGGAACAATTGGTCAGGGTTGGCGAGGAGGTGGCGTTGAACTGCCCGGCACCAGCATTAACGAAAAAGGTTCTTCCAGAATAATCAATTGCATTATTACCATTCGCATTCCCTCCCTGAAAACTAAAACCATCCATGATGGTGGCGTTGGTCAGGGCAGTAGTAATCATGACGTGGTAGGCATTTTCGGTATTGTTGCTAAAGGAGAGGGTACTCCCACTTCTGGTTATTACATCATCAGCAGCAAAATCTCCACTTAGAATAATTGGATTGGCTGCTGAGTTGCGCTCAGAGCGCATCGTTTCCGTACCAACGAAGCCACCATAGAGTTGTACGTCCTGGTTAAGATGGAAGGTTCGGTTGCGGTTGGTCACAGTATTCGTGCCGATAGTATTTCCGTCAGGTACTTGGGTCGGTAGATAGGTTCCTTTGGCGACCCAGATTTCATCGCCAGCATTTGCTGCATCAATAGCATCTTGCAGGTCAGTATAGGCATTTGTCCAATCCGAACCGTCATTGCTGCCAGTAGCGGCTTGATTGACATAGACCGTGCTCGTGGTGGAAGAACCACACGTTCCATCAGGGCAAGGGTCTTCCGAGAATACAACCTCGGCATCAACAAAACCTCTCCAAAAACTTTGAGAGTAGTCAGCATCATCCACCTGTACGCAGGTGAGGTTGTTGCGCACCGCATTAATAAAAGTACCTGTATTGTTGAACATGACATTGTTGCCATTTTTTACATTCAGACAGGTCAGTTCGTTGTCGGGACAGAAGATGAATTCGAGTTTCTCCAGAAAAGAAACATCCAGCGAAGTAATTTTATTATTATCACAGGTTAAGCGTTCAAAATCGAGATTTTTAGAAAGGTCTATTTCGGTGAGTTGGTTAGAACTAGCGAATAAAGTTTTTAGTGCTGTGTTTTTGGAAAGGTCGATGGTGGTGAGGTTGTTTTCCCCAAAACCCATAACAGTCAAGGCGACATTTTTGGTGACGTCTAGTGTAGTTAAATTATTACCTGTACAGTATAAAGTAGATAGACCCAGATTTTTGCTGACATCTATGGTCGTTAGTTGATTAGGACCACAGCTTAGAGTATGAAGATCCGTATTTTTGGTTACATCCAAAGTAGTGATTTCATTGGTGCTACAATTTAATATGCCTATTTTAGTACATTTGGTTACATCCAGAGTAGTCAGCTTATTATCTCTACAACTTAGCGAAAGCAGTTCCGTGTTGGCGGTAACGTTTAGTGTAGTCAGTTCATTTTTATGACACTCTAAAGTAGTTAATTTGGTACTGCTGGATACATCCAAACTTGTCAGTTTATTATTATCACAGTACAAGGCAGTCAAGTCTAAATTGCCGCTGGTACTCAGCTGGGTGATCTGGTTGAAACCGCAGGTAAGAACGGTCAATTTGGTATTACTGGAAACGTCTAATGAAGTTAAATCATTAGCTGAACAGTTCAGCGAGGTCAGATTGGTAAAAGCTGCGATGCCTGTCAAGCTAGCGATGGACTCGACAAATACGTTTAGTTCAGTTACTGCTTCGGCATCCGAATTTAGAATTTGTCCATTGACTGTTCCATCAGAGTCGATGTTCTGATTGATCAGTGCTTGTTCAAAATTTGTATCGGGAATCGCGGTGGTTTGCGCGGTACTGAGCAGTGGGAGCAGTAGTAAAATCCCCAGTAGGAGGTAAAAGTAATTTTTCATTTTTGAGAAAGTTATTGGTAAATAAATAGGATTTGATAACCTGGTTTTAATAAAGCTTGGAGCTTTTTAAAAAGCTCCAAGCTCTCAACAGGAAACAGTAAAAACCCACACTCACCAAGCCCTAAGGCTCAGCAAATGTGGATGTGGAATTAACCTTATGGAATTTGTTTTAATACAAAACGTTCTTTGTCAGAGAACCATAAAAGATACGGGTCGCTTAGCGCTGAATCATCACCTTGACTATTTGCTGCGCGTCTTTGGTCTGCACGCGCACGTAGTAAAGACCTGGCGTCAACTGACTTACATTCAAGCCGTGTAAATGCTTACCTGCTGGGCGTACTTGTTGTTGCAATGGTGCGGCAATACGCTCACCCATCGCACTAAATACGTCCATAGAAACGGGTGTGTCGGTTGCTAATTCAAAACCAATCTGTACGAGATCGCGGGCTGGATTGGGTTGAACGGTTACTTGAAAAGTGGTTGGTAAATCGGTAGTAGTATTTGGTTCGGTAAAGCGTTCGGTAACAGTATTCTCATCACCACAATTGAAACAAACAGGTGCTTGATAGTCAGGGTCGAAAGTACAAGGCGCGATGTAGGCGTTGAATACTGCACCTGCTTCTACGGAGAAACCTGCATTGAGCGTAATGGAAACCGCTGCTTTGTAAGTCACGTCACTGCCATCAGCTACCGTACCTGTTGAGACAATTGTACCCGAACCATCGTACATTCCAGAAGGAATAAAACCGTCAACCATAGTGTCATCGGGCAGTATAATCATCGCATCATCATCACTCTGTGGATCACAATCACAAGCATCGGGAGCGCCGTCCAGATCAGAATCAATGTTGTCATCGAAGAAGGGGCAGCGATCTTCGCAGTCATTCACACCATCATTGTCGCTATCGCCCGCAAAGTTGACGGAGACTTCATCGTTGATGCCACCCGAAGTCCAGCGGAGGATGTAACCAACGCCCGTTGTACCCATAAACGTGGTATTGTAATCATTGAAATCTACAAAACTACCGCCCGCACCGGCCAGAATAGTCCACATTCCAATAGTGTTTTCTTCCTCAGTTTCGCCACTGCCTAAAGTCACTCCTGTCCCACAAGCATCAAGAATATCTGCTCCCGCAATGCCTTCGGGCGTATCGTCATCATCGGTAATCGTACCAATTAGGTAACTGTTTTCGTAAGTGCCGCCGATGCTGATGTCTTGAATAACAGCGTAAAATGTTTCTGTTTTTTCGATGAGTGCATCGCCGACAATTTCTAAAGTTACTTGTTGCTCCGCTACGCCATCGGCAAAGGTGACTGCTTGTAAAGCAAAAGGATCAGTGACAAAATCAGCTGCACTGATAGTGTTAGCACCGTAAGCGCGTAAGCCAAACTTACAAGTGGATGTCCCGCCAGTATTACCTTTGCGGGTGACAGTGAAAGTCATGGTCGTGTTGCTGCCCGTGCCTTCCATGTAGGTAGTATTGCCAGACAGGCTGAGCATGAACGGGTTGGGACAAACGCCTGGTTCTGTAGTTGCTTCGTTGGTTATTGAAATTACGGTCTCCTCCACGTCACATTTGCAGCGAGTTAGTACGGTCATGGCTTCCGTTTGGTTATAATCGGGTAGGTCGGTACTCCAGTTGTCGCCGTTATCGATAGAGTATTCGGCGGTGCTCACATCAGGGCAGGTGATGGCAGTAAATTCGCCACCCGTTGGTGCGGTTTCGCCGAGGTCGCAGGTGCTGTTGGTGATGCCGATAGCTGGTGCGGTGGAGGTAGCTAAGTCTGCGGCGCAGACGGCGCATTCGATTTTTTTAACAACTGATTCTCTACGACTACCATCTTCTACGAGGTAGATATTACTATTTTTATCACCCCATAATTCTGAAATTCTAAGTTCTGAAGTATTTTCATAAGTATAGACCATAGAAACTGCATTGGCATTGTTTAGATCTATTTTCATCAACTTGTTCTCGGAAGTAAAAAATAGATTGCCTTTTCCATCGCCCCAGATCCCCTCGGGCTCTTCAATACCTTCCGTAACTAATGCGGTAAAGGTATTATTGGATAGATCAACTTTGAGGATTTTGTCAGTATATAATTCGGCTATGTACAAACTACCCTGATCGTCGCCCCAAATTCCTCGTGGTCCACTTAATCCAGTTACGATATTTCTTTCTATGTCCATCGTCTGTGCGTTATATTTAGACACAGAACCCTGAAAATTCTCACCTCCACCATTATCACTAATGTATAGATTATTCATTTTATCGTTCCAAATACCGGTTATATTTCCGCCAACAGGTGCTGAAGTAGTATAACTATAATTAGTATCGTTTAAATCGATAGTATAAATATTGGAGTCACTTGATACATACAAATTGCCTTCTCCATCACCCCAAATGTCTTGAATAAAGGAAGCTTCTGTAATACTTACCAGTAAAGTCTGCTCATTTTCGTTGTTCAAATCAATCTGATAAACTTGTCTTTGGTTAGGAAGTACTGCGTACAATATGCCCTCGTCATCACCCCAAATTTTTGCTTCACTACCTTGAAAAACGGCGATATTGGAAGTAGTCAGGACATCACAACTACAATCCGCTGGCGCCTCATCCGATAACTTAGGTGTAAAACTACAATCTGTAGCTGCCGAGAAAGTAGCCGTCAGATTGATTCTTTCACCATCAGCTGGCATGACTACACCCGTAAAAGTGTAGGTAGTTTCACTCAGCTCAGAAACATCCACACTAGCCGTACCATCGCCCGTGAGGTCGAGAGTTCCCGTGGTCGGGGCATCGGCAAAGGTGACAGTGATATCGGTGGTGAAGGTGGAGGAAATGGCGCCTTCCATGCATTCGGAGCTGTTGGCGATGGAGACGTCAGAGATGGTGCAGGGGAGACCACAGGCAACGGTAAGCAATAAGCCATTCGCTTCGGGAGTGTTTGCTAAAAAGTATAGCTGGGAATTGATCACGGTTAATCTATCTGCAGATTCGCTACCGATAGCGTTACTTACCTTTACTGTTCCTGCGGTTGTTCCATTACTAGTCCATAGTTCAGTAGGAGAAGCAAATGCTCCTTCACGAGCAGTAAAATAAAGTTGGTCACCTACAGCCACCAAATCATCGATAGAAGCATTGCTACTTAGGTTGATATCTTTAACTAAAGCGGTATTGCCCGTTGCATCTACGTTCCAGAGTTCGCGACCACTTTCACCATCGTTAGCAACAAAAAAGAGTTGATTACCAACGGCTATTAGGTTGTTTGGAACACTACTACTTGTGGGATGGATATCCTTTACTATACTGGCACTTCCACTAGCATCTATTTTCCAAAGTTCAAGACCAGATGTTGTACCGCGGGCAGTGAAAAAGAGCTGATCACCCACTACTGTAAGGGATTGTGGGTCGCTGCCAATATCAGGATTGCTGTCCTTTAGTAAAATAACGTTTCCTTCAGCATCTAATTTACAGAGCTGGCTGCCAGCATCATTGGTAGCAGTAAAAAATAACTCATCACCTAATATGTTAAAATCAAATGGTCTGCCATCGCCCGTAGGATTTATATCCTCCACCATCACCGCATTACCCGATTCATCTATTTTCCAAAGTTCACTACCATTGGTTCCATCGTTTGCTACGAAGTAGAGTTGGTTGTTGAACACGGTTAAAGCATATGGATTACTCGCGGCATCTGGGTTAATCTCCATCGCTATTCCTACATTTCCCATTGCATCTATTTTCCAAAGCTCCCGATTTGAACCCGTAGCATCAGCACTAAAATAGATGTTGTCTCCGAATGCAGTCAGCTCAGACGAATTACTGTTAGCAGTAGGATTAATGTCTGCTACCTGAGTTACGTTTCCATCGGCATCTACCTTCCAAAGTTCGCGACCAGACGTTCCATCGTCCGCAGAAAAGTAAAGTTCACCACTAATAGCTGTAAATCCGCTAGGTCGGCTATCGCCATCTGGATTAATATCCATTACTAAACTGGAAATTCCATTTTCATCTACTTTCCACAATTCACTTCCTAAACCACCACCTTCATCATTGGCAGAAAAATATAAATCACTACCAAAGGAAGTGATTCCAAAGATGTTTGGAGAGGAAGTAATCGTATTCAGGTCTTTCACCAGAACGACATTTCCATCAGTATCTAATTTCCAAAATTCTGTATCATCCTGCGCATCTGTTGCTCTAAAAAACAATTCATCTCCCACAGCAGTGTGTACAAGCGGTAAACTACTACCGCTTAGATTAATGTCCGCTACCATTTCAATACTCTCATTCTCGTCTAATTTCCACAATTCGTAACCATTGATGCCATCATCTGCTGTAAAATAGAGTTGATTATTTAAAATAGTAAACCCAAATGGATAACCATCACCGTCAGGATTGATGTCCTGCACCAGAGTGACATTTTCTGAAGCGTCCATTTTCCAAAGTTCTTGACCGTTGGTTCCATCGTCGGCTCTAAAATATAGGAGGTTGTTGAAAATATAAAATTCGGTGGGAGTCCGCTCAAAATTATCTGAATTACTATTGATGTCTTCAACCATACTAACGGTACCTGCGACATCTACTTTCCACAGTGCTCTGCCATTAATACCATCATTGGCACTAAAATAAAGGAAGTCACCAAAGGCAATGAGCTCCTGAATATCACTGTCTTGATTAATGTTATTAGCTTGTGTAGTAGCATTAAGATCTTGAGTTAGGGTGACGACACCCGTTTCAGTATCCAGTCTGAATAGTTCTCTACCGTGCGTATCATCATCAGCAGTAAAAAAGATTTGATCGGATAAAGCAGTAAATCTAGTAGGGATACTAGGACGAGTACCCGGAGCTATATTCTCTATCATAACTGCATCACCTGCAGCGTCTATTTTCCAGAGTTCGCTACCGGACGTTCCATCAATTGCATTAAAGTAGAGTTCATTTCCAATGGCGGTAAGACTACTCGGAGAACTGGAACGAGCTTCTCCGAGATAAATATCGTGAGCCATGACTGCATTACCCATTTCGTCTATAGTCCATAGCTCCGTACCTGTAGTACGTTCATCAGCAGAAAAGTAAAGTTTATCGCCTAGTACAGTTAGGAATTTAGGTTCGCTATTAAATCCGTCGGGCAATGGAATTTTTACTGTCCCTGCTGAGGTACCATCGCTTTTCCACAAAAATGCACTTTCACTACGGGTGCTTAACTTTTCCGTAAAGTAAAAACTGTCGCCTACGACGACCAAATAAGTTAAAAATGCGTCAGGGTAGTTATCTTCATTGGCTTGCATCACTAATTGAGTTCCCTCCGTTGTCCCGTCCGTTTTCCACAGCTGCGTTTCATTTGCTACAAAGTAGGTTGCGCCATCAAATTCTTTAAAGTATAAGAGATCAGAAGAAAATGTAACGCCTGAGCCATCTTTAATCAAATTTGCAAACTCTTCGATTTCGCAATTGGATTGTGATCTGGTTAGCGTAGGGAGCAATAAGCAGATACAGAGAAAGAAATAAAGGTAATTTTTCATCATGAAGAATATTATTGGTGAAGAACTAAGAGATATTTAAATGTATGGAGTAACTGATTTTTTTATAGAAAAAACACAAAGCAGGATAGCTGATTAGAAAAGAGAGAAAAGCGCACCCGCCAGACTTTTTATCGGCTCGGCGGGTGATGCGCTCTCTAAAAACCATCCTTAAAAAATAGATATTGGACGTTAGAAATTAGATGTTAGCTAACCTGATCGGGGCAACTTTTTTCTAATTTATTATCCACCATCTTTCAAAAAAAATACGCCACTTTCCGTATCCATCGCTTTCGGCAGTACAGAGCATAGCAATAGTAGTCCGCCGCGTGACTTTTCATGCGGCGACTAAAGGAAATCCTCAGATTTCCATCCTATGTAAAGTTCTTTTTATGAATTAATAATAGCTTGAAATTCGCTACTATTATTACATAATATATTGATAATCAATTTTTTATAATTTTAACAGAAAATAGGGTTAGCTATATCACATCTTGTTAATATAGACGTAAATAAATAGTTATGAACCGTGATTTTTTGTTAAAGATTTGTTTTCAATCCCATTTTGCCGATCAGATGTGTAACAGCAGTGAGCCTCAATCATTAACGGATCAGATTTACTGAGCCGTTACGTTAGGACATAACTACAGCATCACATGTCAAGACAAGACAAGAGACTGAAAAAATTAAGTTTTCAAGCGCGTCACTGGTGATGAAAAAATTAGACCAGCCGCTTTTCTAAAAGGAGCGTGAAAAAGGTAAATGAATTTAAAAAAAACAGTCGTAATTCATTTCTATAAAAAAGGTAAGCTGCAATTTTTTTTTGGGTTAATAATTAAATGTAGCAGCAGTTTTATTATGTGTCAAATGTATATATAAGAAATATGAAATAAGAAATGATCAAGATGTTTTTCGGTGAATGGTAGCAATTACTCTGTGAATGGTCAAAAGCAGTTCGAGAATGACCGATTGTTTACTCTATCAAACGAATCCGCGATAAAATATCCTTTTTTAACCGACGGCTCATGGGGAGCGCTGACTTATCCACCCACAGTTTATTATCTGAATTACTCACGGCGGTGACTTTAGTAATATTTACGATGTAACTGCGATGGACGCGGATAAAATCATCGGCGGGCAACAGGTCAAGAAATTCGTTCATGGTGACTGATAAAGTGTATTGTTCTGTTCCGCAGTAAGCGATGGTGTAGTCAATAAACGCTTTGATATACTCTATGCTATCAATTGGGATTTTGTGGTAAACATTGCGTCGTTTAAAAAATAGAGTATTGGCATCTACAAAGGTTTCTCCGTGGTGGGAAGTTGATTGTTTCTTATTTAAATTATTGATAACAGACTGAATAGCAGTGATTAACGTATATTTATTAATGGGTTTTACGAGATAGCCAACAGCATCTACTTTTTGTGCGCGCTGATAAGTTAACTCATCCTTATAAGAGGTGATAAATAAAATAGGTAGGCGTAAATGTGCCAATTTTTCAGCTATTTCAATGCCCGAAATATGACCTCTAATTTTAATATCCATCAGAATTAAATCGGGTGGATTAGCGAGGATAATTTTCATAGCCTCCTCCGAGTTATCTACGCAAACGGGGTCTGGATAGCCAATTTCCTGAATTAGCATTTCCAGTTCAAGCGCAAAAGAAAACTCGTCTTCTACGACCAGTATGGATAGTTCGGTGTTTTTTTTATTAATGTTTGAATTCATATTTTTTGGAAAATGAATAAAGGGATATGCTTAATCTTTAGACGTCAAAAACAGATAGTGGTAACCTAATTTAAAGGTTAGCGCATGATAGTCATAAATTATCAAATTGACGCTATTACCCGTGGTAATGTTAAGTGTACCGTAGTTCCCTGATTGGGTTTACTTTCTACCTCCATCCTACTGTTGTTGAGCGTCAGTAATTCCCGCACCAAATTTAGACCCAAACCAGTACCAACTTCTCCTTTAGTGCCAAAGCGACTCTTGTTATGGGTTAGAGTAGTAAAGTGACTCAGTTGTTCTTCGCTCATACCGATGCCCGTATCTTTGATGGAAATGATAATCTGCTGCGGTAAAATAGCTGCACTAATCGTAATTATACCCAGTTCGGGCGTGAACTTGATGGCATTATCAATGATATTCCGCACCACAGTAGTCATGCTGTTGAAATCGGCAATAAACTCAACTGTCGTGGGTAGTTCGATGACGAGTTGAATATTTTTTTCAATAAGATTATCCTTTAAAAATTCTAAACTGGTATCTATCACCTCCATCAGACTAAGTTGCTGTGGATCGTGCGGCATGACCCCTCGCTGTTGTAGCGCCCAACTCAATAAATTAGCAATGAGGTGATTTAAGGATTTTGCAGCAGTTTCCCAAGTGTCACCCAATTTCTGCAACTTCATATAATCTTTCCGCTGAATCAGATAGTTGATCTTTTTACTAATGCCCCTAAAAGCAATACCTGGTCGGCGTAAGTCGTGTCCGATGATGGCAAAAAGCTGATCTTTGGTTTGGTTGGATTGTTCGAGCAGCGATTGATTATAGCGCAACTCGGTTTGGTTTGCCATGATGAAAATATACCCAATCTGTTGCTGGACGTGATAGAATGGCTTGCTTTG
The DNA here is from genome assembly GCA_032356305.1 of Prasiola linearis. Taxonomy (NCBI): domain Eukaryota; kingdom Viridiplantae; phylum Chlorophyta; class Trebouxiophyceae; order Prasiolales; family Prasiolaceae; genus Prasiola; species Prasiola linearis. The sequence goes on along the minus strand of JAULKR010205208.1, from coordinate 4,485 downwards.
TAGGCGAAGGTAGTGCGGCACATCGTTGATTTGCAATTGCAGCTCCTGCTCAGTGGTTTTTTTGGTTGCTAATTGTTCAATCTGACTTTTTAAATCACTGGAAGTGGACGCGTTATATTTATTTAAAAGATGAATAATGTCACCTTTTACTTCAAGGTCAGTAAATAATTCTTTGGTAGCTGTATTGACAAACTCAATTTGGTATTTCATGTCAGTATAAATAGTCAAATCAGCTACCGAATCTAAAATATCCTTCATGGTACTGCTAAAGGTATTCTGAAACATCCGATAGTCGCTGATAAACCAGCTAATAATGAGTGTATGCGCTAAGGCAATCCAAGCTACATTAGGGATACGATATTGCCCCGCTAATTGAGCTTCAAAGAAGTTGAAGTAGATGTAGGGCAGGATCGCGAAAGAAAGTAACAGCAGCGATTGACGAAACCGATGTTTAGGATTTTTATAAATACTGATGGCTAAAACCGCAATGGTAATGTAGCCCATCAAGTCAGCATGAATAAAATAGAATTGGATATATTCAAAGTCGAGTTGTGCGCTAAACATCCAGTATCCGTCGATTTTTTCGGGATAGAATGCAAATATCTTGCGCTGAAAGAGCCACCACAATTTAAAACTAACTGGGATGATCAAAATTATCCACAGATAAAACTGATTGGCTATTTTTTCAAATTTATAATCCTTGAAAGGACGTACATAAAACCAGATACAATACCACTCAAAGAATCCCAAGACAAGCAGTACCAAACTGTGAAAAACGGCAAGGTTAGAAGCAGTACTGAATTGTTCTACACTGGGCAAATAATATTCGGTACTCGCCCGCATGCCGCACAAGTAGAACATCAGCGCATTGAAGAGCAGCAACGTATTGCGGTAGTAAGCAAACAGCAAGTAAGTGCCACCAAAAATGGCAATAGTGAAGAGGAAAAGGAAATAAAAAAAATTATCGGGCTGCATTTTTTAAAATTTTTATACTAGTGCAGCTATTTTCCAGTTGCAATTAACAGGATAGTATGAGAATTTGAGGGTTACCAATACAGAAAAGTTTAATCTATATGGGGTTGAATGAATTGACTAAGGTAGAAAATTTGCATTAATTATAACAAGGTGATAAAAAAATCACAGATAGCTCTGTGCTATCTGTGATTTTATCAAACGAACAATTGTAAAAAAAATTAGCGAATATTTTAATGTAATTTGATAACCCACAGCGAAACATAATTTCGCCGTGGAGTCATCAATGAATTGGAAGAAACTAACTATCGTTGGAGAGCATAAAAAACCGTGGGGCATTTTGACCAAAATTGGAAAATTGCAATAAATCCTGTAAGTTAGTCAGCAAAGAGAAAACTGCTTAAGATGACTTCAGACGAGCCTACTACCACTGCAAAAGTATATCAACTCAAAATTCACTTAATCGGAGCCAGTCCGATGGTTTGGCGGAGGCTTTTGGTTCACGAAGATACCAGTGTTGCTAAATTACACGGCATTATTCAAATCGTGATGGGCTGGGGAAACGAGCATCTGCATTCCTTTAAGATTCATGGCAAAGATTATGGGATTGGTTACAGTGGAGGTATGACGTTTTCAGACGATCCTCGTGGAGTGTGCTTAAAAGACTTCCAATTCAGAATCAATGAAAAATTCTTTTATGAATATAACTTTAATATTTTTTGGGAACACCAGATTCGGGTGGAGAAAATTTTAGCGGTGGAGTCGGGCAAATTTTACCCTCTTTGTATCGGTGGTAAAAATGCTTGTCCACCAGAAGGAACACACGGTTTAGCTGGTTTTCAAGCCATGAGGGATTTATATCAGTATCCAATAATTGACTTTCTTAAAATTTTTAAATTTCAAAAGCGACTGGATTATAATTGGCGACCAGATATTTTTAATAGAAGGGTCATCAATGCCATGCTAAAAAAAGAAAATTATGATTGCGTTGGTCAATTTGCTGAAGTTCTTTCTATTCATAATAGTCCCTATTACGAATCTAAATACTGGTTCAAAAAGGATATTTTTCAAGGGCTCAGGCGAATGTATGAACTGTTATTATCCAGAGGGGTTGAAATCGAAGAAGACCCAGATAGTTTCATGGTACATGATACTGGGTTGCAGGTATACTTTCTATTTATAAAAGAAATCATTAGTTCAAAGACCGAGGAAGAAGGACCACTCACGAAGCAGGAGCAGGGGTATCTTGATCTAATAAACGAGACTTTACAAAAGATTTGACGGTTTTTCGGTGGACACCAAGAATTCTACCAATTGCTGTGTAGGAAATTTGTTTGTCCAAAAGTTCTTTGATTTGTTGTTCTTTACCACTCAATTTGGTGTGCGTAGAAAGACTACCTTTTGGTCTACCGAGTGTCATGCCCTCACTTTTTTTGCGAGCAAGCGCTTCTTTGGTACGCTGCGAAATCAACTGGCGTTCAATTTCTGCTGAGAGCGAAAAAGCGAAGGCGAGTACTTTGGAATTGATATTATTACCCAATTCATATTTTTCCCTGATGGTATGGACTTGAACATCCTTATCCATGCAAGTATGTAAAATACTCATGACTTCCATCAAGTTTCTACCCAATCGAGATAGTTCCGCAACGATTAAAATATCTTCCGTTCGTAAATTGTCCAAAGCTTGTCCCAGCATTCGGTCAGCTAATTTTTTTTGACTGCTCACTGTTTCCTCAATCCACTGATCAATTCTAATCTTTTTAGCATCGGCATATTTTAAAATTTCAAAACGTTGGTTTTCAACACTTTGTTTGTCCGTACTCACTCGAATATAAGCGTAAATCATAGCTGGATTTTGATAGTGGCATACAAAACCCTAATTTAGGATTAATTTAGCCGATTACCCTGAAAAATAAAGGTAATTTTTAATGCCCGATAAGTGTCCCCTAAAAACGTTCGTTTTATCGAGCGTTTTAGCAGCCGTTGTTTCTATTTCATCATCAAATACACCACCTATTATGAAATTTAAAATCGAACTGACTATTGTTCATCCCGATGATGGAAAAGAAACGACAGAAAAAATAATCTGGTTAGATAAGTCAGCTGACCGTTTAGAAGATGTTGGGATCAGTTTACAGGAGTCCAAAAATATTTTACAAGCGCTTCAAGAAAAGATAGTCCATTATCAAACGGACGATTACGTTCTTCACAAACGGACTTGTCCCGATTGTAAAAAGGTCTGTCGTAAAAAAGGAAGTTACGCTATTGTATACCGTTCGCTGTTTGGGGATGTTCCTATCAAAAGCCCCAGATTTTACGCTTGCGATTGTGAGCACCACCAGCAAAAAACATTTAGTCCTTTAAAAGAACTAATCACAGAACATACTTCACCCGAACGGATGTATTTAGAAACGAAGTGGGCGACAATTATTCCCTTTGGAAAGACCGTAGCGCTGTTAAAAGATGTACTACCGATTAGCAAAAAACTGAACGCGACCTCAATAAAAAATCATCTGACCAAGATAACTGAAAAGGAAGAGTCCGAGTTAGGAGAAGAACAGATGATGTATATTGAAGGGTGTCAAATGGAATGGGATGAATTGCCCCGACCAGATTTACCGATTACCGTAGGATTGGATGGCGGTTATCTGAGGAGTTGGGAAAACAAGAAAAAGCATTTTGAGGTTATCGCAGGTAAATCTATTCCAACTGATAAGAAAGGAAAGTTCTTTGCTTTTGTAGATACCTATGAACCATCAAAGCCCAAGCGCAGGTTGTTTGAAACCTTAAAGAGCCAAGGTCTACAGTTAAATCAGCAAATAGATTTTTTATCTGATGGTGCGACCAATCTGCAAGAACTGCAAAAATACTTTAGTCCCAACTCCGAGCATTATCTGGACTGGTTTCACATCACAATGAAAATAACGGTTCTCCAGCAATATCTAAAAGGTATGATCAAGATAGACGAAGAGACGGCTGAAGAATATCAAGATAAACTCGAAAAAATCAAGTGGCATCTCTGGCATGGAAATACGGTTAAAGTCTTGTCCTATTTGGAGCGTTTGGACGACACCTATTTTATTGAAAATGACTATCAGTATTTAGCCAGTTTCAAAAAACACATTGAACAGTTCGTTAGTTACATTACCAATAATCAACACTACTTGACCAACTATGGCGAACGACAACGTAACGGAGAAATTTATACTTCCTCTTTTGCAGAGTCTACCATCAATGAAGTGGTAGCGCGCAGGTTTTGCAAAAAGCAACAAATGCAATGGTCTAAACGAGGAGCACACTCCATGTTGCAAGCCAGAACTAAAGTTCTAAATGGAGACTTGGTTGATTGTTTTAAAAAGTGGTATCCAAATCTGAAAATTGAATCGGAAGAGGTGAAGGAGGCGGCTTAAGTGCCCCACGGTTCTTTATGCTCTCCGGTCAGCTAAATTTTTTAAGCCTAAATGGTACACTTTCTTTTTGTGAGCATTTAAGCAGGTGAAAATATCGCGAATA
>JAULKR010205207.1:0-56656 GCA_032356305.1 Prasiola linearis | reverse complement strand
GTTAAGGAGCTGTCAGCAGGACCTTCTATGATTTTTTCTATTAATTGGGCGAAACAGGCTGGGCGGGTTTTGACATCAGACAATAAGGCCCCGAGATGCTGAGATGTAATAATGTTATCGACCAGAGATTTACTAGGAGTAAAGAGTACCTGTGGCCCGCTCCCTTGTTCCTGCCAGCCCAAAAAGTGCTCAGCTAAAGCGACCTGAGTGTTTACTGCTTTGGTCGTTAGTACCTCGATTACAGAGCAGACTGCCGCCACATTTAGGTTTTTGTCAGAGCTTTTCTTAGATTGATGATCTTGAACGCGTTCCGCTGTCGTGTCTATAACCTGTTCGAGACCGGCAGCACCCATTTTCTTGATCTGAGCGGCTAGTAATTTCTCAGCATAAGGACTTTGGTCGGTCACCTTCTGTAGAAATGTGCTGATCAACTTCATAGTCCGCTCCACGTTCGGCACCTTCCCCTTAATGGTCTTAGGCTCCGCACTACCAGAAGCTGGCTTGTTGCTGATTGAGGTCTGTTTACTGATCATTTGCTATAAAATTAGATGACGGTCAGTAGTATAAGGTATTCCATTTTTTAAGATAACTGCGGATTTGTCACTTTTAGGCTTCTTTTCCAGATCCGAAAACGTTACTACTGACACGGATGAGCATTAAAAGAGCCTAAAAGCAGCCCGAGACTTGCCAAAAGCGTGATTAGGGCCTGCTGAAAAAGTCATTCTCATCTATATTGCAATGCCGGAAACTTAGATTTAGTTCTGACACCTAAGGTGCAAGGGTTTCGACCAAAAATGGCCAAAACCCTTGCACTTTACAATCCCGATTAGCAGCCGAAGTGCTTCCATCCGGAAATCCTACTCAGTAAATGTTAAGATCCGCGTTGTCCACAGAATAGTGCTAGGCAGAGGCGCAAGCGGGGCCAACAGATAAAATCATTTAGATTAATGGGATGCGACAGAAAAGCAGATCTAAGAGCCAGCTAATTTAATTAATTTATGCCTATGGCCTCACCTCTACCGTCTCTAACATTAATAGCAGATTCAGGCGTCACACCAATTAAGGATCGCCGAGGCCTATTTGGTACCGGGGGCGGGGGTCGAACCCGCACGAGCTTGCGCTCACAGGATTTTAAGTCCTGTGTGTCTACCTATTCCACCACCTCGGCAAAGGTTGTTCTGCTGTGCGCAAAACAGGACTGGAGAGTAGCTAAAAGTTAGCTATTCAGCAAGTGGGTCTGCTATCCAGCAAGAACCGGGTTTGGTCCGGAACTGGGACTAATAATAGTCTCGTCTGTGCTAAATTCTGGCTATTAGATACGCTTGATTATAGAGAAATTTACTTCTCCTTCTCAGCTTCGAGCACTTCTTCTGGAAGATCCAGTTTAATGTGAACGTCTTTGAGCTGTTGTTCGCTAATATCTGAGGGAGCGTCCATCAACAGGTCCTGACCATTTTGAGCCAGCGGAAAAGCTACAACATCGCGAATTGCCTCCTCTCCGCAAAGCAACATGATGATGCGGTCGAGACCGAGGGCCATACCGCCGTGCGGAGGAGCTCCGTAGCCGAATGCTTCAACCATGCCAGAGAAGTTAGTCAGCACATCTTCTTTTGTGTAACCAACGTTCTCAAAAGCTTTAAACATTATCTCTGGCTGGTGGTTTCTGATTGCGCCGCTGGCGAGTTCATAGCCGTTAAGCACAAAGTCATATTGGTTTGCTTTGATGCTTAGCAGGTCCTCACTGTCCAGTGCCTCGATTCCGCCCTTAGGCATTGAGAACGGATTATGACCGAAATCAGTTTTGCCAGTTTTCAGATCCTTCTCGTAGAACGGAAAGTCAATCACCCAGCAGGCTTCAAAGCGCTTATAATCAGTTTTGCTAAAATCATGGCCAAGTTGCGTGCGGAGATTACCGAGGGCTGGCAAGATAACTTCTGGCTGGCCGGCTGCTATAAAGACTATTCCTGGTAGCGATGAGACCCTCTCTGCCAGGGCAGCAGCTTCCTGCTCGCTGACCAGTTTGGCAAAAGAGCCGCGGTAGTTTTTCTCAGCTTCCGGGTTGTCCTCAAAAATCAGATAGCCAAGGCCCTGGCCACTGGCCTTTGTGAACTCAGCAATCGCCTGGTCAAAGTATTTGCGCGAAGGTACCTCTGCTTGATCAACGGCGAGTGCATAAACCTGTCCGCCGTCAGCCAGAATGTTTTTAAAGACCCGAAACTCTGTCTGACCAAACACTTCTGAGACCTCAGAGATTTCTAGTGGGTTACGCAGATCTGGTTTATCAGAGCCGTACTTACGCATGCTTTCTTCATGAGAGATTCTGCGAAAGGGCTGGTCGCTGATTGGCTGGTCTGAGAATTCCTTAAATAGAGCGTGAATGATTTGCTCGTTAACAGAGAGCACATCATTCTCTTCAACAAAGGACATTTCCAGATCGATTTGATAGAACTCGCCCGGAGAGCGATCCGCACGGGAATCTTCATCTCTAAAACATGGTGCAATCTGAAAATAGCGGTCAAAGCCTGAGACCATTAGTAACTGTTTGAACTGCTGTGGCGCCTGTGGCAGAGCATAAAACTTTCCGGGATGAAGCCGTGAGGGAACAATAAAATCTCTGGCTCCTTCTGGTGAGCTACTGGTCAGAATTGGGGTTTGCACTTCATTAAAGCCAGCAGCACGGTAGAGATCACGCACTTTAGCCAGCACTTTTGAGCGCATCATGATATTGCTGTGTAACTTTTCGCGGCGTAGTTCCAGATACCGATGCTTGAGGCGAGTAGTCTCAGGAGCCCCGTCATCCTCGGCCACTAAAAACGGCAGCACTTTTGCAGCTGATAGCAGCTCGACATCCTGGCTGTGGACTTCGATTTCGCCAGTGGCGATCTTTGCATTAGTCAGCTCTTCACCGCGGCGGTGAACCTGGCCTGTGACTTTGATCACTGACTCGTTGCGGTAGTCTTCAACCAAGGCTGCAGCCTCGTCGTGCAAGACGATTTGCGTGATCCCGTAATGGTCGCGAAGGTCCACGAACAACACGCCACCGTGATTACGTTTTCGGCTAATCCAACCTGAGAGAACTACAGCCTTATCTGCATCACCGGCTCGCAGTTCGCCGCAATGGTGGCTTCGGTATATACTAGTCAGATTATTCATGTTTTTTCTCTAGAATTGGCTTCTATTGTTGACATAGAGCACTGATTTTTGCAATTGAACGAATGTGCAGAGTTGCTAAGATACAGCTGTGGAATTCTTAATAATCGGTGCCGGCTCAGTTGGCAAAAATCTGGCAGAAAAAATCAGCCTTAAAAACAATTTTGTCACAATCGTTGACCAGAGCATGGCGGCGCTTGAGACCATTTCTGTTGATGTGGATCTGAAGAAAGTCCACGGCAACGGCTATGACACTGAGATCCTTGAGAACTCAGGGATCAGGACTGCTGACTTTGTGATCGCTGTGACCGATAATGATGCAGTTAATGTCACCACAGCACTTTTTGCAAAACTGATTAACCCTAAAGCAAAGCGCATCGTCCGCACCCGCAGCATTGACTTTAACCATCCGGCTCTGGACAGCAAAGAAGTCGCCGAGCAGTTTGACTTGGTGATTGACCCTCCTAAGCTAACAGCCACCTATATTGAGCAACTACTAAAGATCCCGCACGCCAAGGATATCGTCTACCTGGCAGACAACAAACTGTTGGAGTTTGCGGTCGTAGTAAAAGAAAATGCCGCAATTGCCGGAAAAAAGATTTCGACGCTCTCAGAGGTCAGAAAGAAAATCCCTTGTATTCTTAATGCAATCGTCCGCGACGAAACTGTGATCGTTCCGCGCGGATCAGATCGGATTCTCGCGGGAGACCTGGTTTACCTAGTGACCTACCCTAAGAATGTCGGCAGGCTGCTCAAAGCCTGCGGCCATGAAAAAAGTGAATTTAAAAATATCCTGGTGGCCGGGGGTAACTCTAATTTAGCGCAACAGCTTTGTCTGCAATTGGAAAATTCACACTTTCAGACCAAACTGATCATGAACGAGTCTGCTCGTCTGGATGAGTGTCTGACTGAGCTGCAGAATACACTGGTGATCTCCGGCAGAGGCAGCGACGAGCGCTTGTTATTACAGGAGAACATTTCTGCAGTCGACGCCTTTGTAGCCGTTGATAAAAGTGAGGAGCAAAACATTCTCGCCAGCCTGCTCGCTAAGAAGCTCGGGGCTGAGTTTGTAGTTACTAAAATTAACGACCTTACAGATAAAGCCCTACTGCACTCAATCGGTATTGATACCACGGTTAACTCTGAGCATATTGCTGCAACGGCTATTATTAAGTTTGTCTACGCAAACACTGTGCTCTCAGCCACTAACCTTGTGCAAGCGGCTGCCAGCACAATCGAATACAAAATTACAGAGGCCAGTAGCCTGCGCAATATCAATATTGCCGACCTTGACCTGCCCTACGGAATTCTAATTTCGGCGATCATTCGCGGCGATAAAGTTATAATCCCGCATGGTAATGATCAGCTGCAGACCGGAGACCAAATTATCCTCTTTTTTATTAAGTCAGTGGTAAAAAAAGTCGAGAAGATGCTGGGCATCGATTTACAGTTGCTCTAGCGTGCTTAACTTCAGACTAATTGCTAAGATAATCGGTGCCCTTTGGGTGGCCTTGGCTGCAGTCTTTCTGATCCCTGGTATCTACGCCACAATCGGCAACCAGCACAGCATCGCGCAGGGCTTGGTGTTTTTTATCATTAGTGGTGCGCTAAGTATCTTTGGTCTGATCCTCTGGTACCTCAACCGCAATCAGCCGCGCGATTTTAACATCAAGAATAATTTTTTTCTCGTAACTTTTGCCTGGCTCTCTGCCTGCTTTATCGGCGCCCTGCCCTACTATTTTACGGCATCACTGCCGGATTTTGCTGCCTGCTTTTTTGAGAGTACTTCCGGATTTACCGGCACTGGCTCCTCTGCTTTAACTGATATTGAGGCAACCTCGCAGAGCATTCTGCTCTGGCGCGCGTTGACCCAATGGCTTGGCGGCATTGGTGTCGTGGTTTTCTTTATTGCGCTTCTCCCGCTGCTGGGTATTGGTGTAACCGGAATCTTTAGAACCGAGAGCACCGGAACCGGGCATGACAAAATAGCCCAGCGGGTTAATCAGGCTGCAAAAAGAATCTGGTCAATTTATTTTGGCTTGACCATTGTGCTCGTGTTTCTGCTGCATGTGCTGGGAATGGATTGGTTTAACGCAGTCTGTCATGCCCTAACCACGATTGCCACTGGGGGGTTTTCGACTAAAAACGCAGGCGTTGCAGCCTTTGAGTCTGCTGGTATCGACTACGTACTGGCGTTCTTCATGATTATGGCCAGCACTAACTTTGCAGTTCATTTCAGGCTTTTCACTAGCAACAAAACTAAAAATCTGGTCTTCGGTTCAGAGGTCAAGGCCTACTATCTAATTTTAATTGGGGCAGTGCTGTTGCTGACGCTCAGCCTCTATCTTGGCGAGTGGACAAATTTAAGCACAGCCTTACGAGCCAGCTTTTTTACAGTCGCTGCGACGATTTCTTCTACCGGATTTACGCACTTTGATTACATCAGCTTTCCGCTGCTCAGCCAGGCTGTACTGGTTGCTCTGATGGTGATGGGTGGGATGTCCGGTTCGACTGCCGGTGGCGTAAAATGCATTCGGGTCGTTTCAGCTGCAAAACTTGTTCTGGCTGAGTTTAAAAAGACGCTACACCCGCAGGCGCTGGTAGCAGTTAAGATTAATAACAAAGTCCTAAAAGATAATATCGGTAATACAATCTGGGGGTTTTTGTTCCTGTACTTTGCAGTACTCACTCTGGTGACAATTTTTCTGGCAGCTAAAGGTTTTGATCTGCTCTCGGCTGCAACAGTGACAATCTCTATGCTCTCAAATATCGGACCCGCATTTGGCGAGTACGGGCCATTTGCCAGCTTTGCGCAGACTGATGCGACTACAAAGTTTGTGCTGGCAGGAACTATGCTGATAGGCAGGTTAGAGTTTTTTGCGGTTTTGGTGCTGTTTACCAGATCGTTCTGGCGAAAATACTAGAGGGTGGCTCCCTTGATGTTATCTGTGGGTTCAGAACCTAGTAATTTAAAGTGCTGAGCTCGTTTGTAAACGCGATGTCTCTGGCGTTAAAACCTGTAATCTTAACCTAAGCAGATTAATCCGGGCCTCCTGAAGCTATACTTAAAAACTGAAGACTTTTGTGCCAGAAAGTACGTTTTTGTAGACAAGCCCCACTCTTCTAAACTTGGGGGGTCACCTATTCAGCAAACCTTTGTCGGCTCTCAGTCAGCTTAAGTGCGCGGGCTCAGGCAGCTAAAGACGAAAGCCCCTATTTCTTAGATTTAACAATCAATTACCAGCGTCTGGTTTTCTGCCCTGATAAGTTATTCGGCAGTCTCTATTTGTTTGCACGCTCACCCAAGACAAGCTTGGCAATTGCCAGCGCAGCATTTGGCAGCTCCTTACTGCCGAGGCTAACGGATCTATAGTTCTCTTTTAACCTCTGGAGTGCATCCCCCAGCTGATCAGCAAGATCGCCGCCATTTTCTTCAACGATCAGACAATTTGGTAATACTTTCGCCAACTCAAGCGCGTTGGTTTTCTGCTCTGGAGAGCCCGGCAATGGGATAAGAATAACCGGGCGCTGGATCTGCTTGAGTTCTTCGACAGAATTTAGACCAGAGCGGGCGATGATTAGATCAGACCAGCTGTAGGCAGCAGCCATATCGCTAATAAAAGCTTTCACTTCGGCTTTGATTTTTTGCGCCTGATAATGTGTTTGAATATTCTCAATGTTCTCCGGTCGGCTTTGATGCAGTATTTCGAACTTGGAGAGCCGCCCTGCTTCTGCCAGTGTTTGGAGTGCCTGATCAATCGCACCAGCACCCTGAGAACCACAAAAAATTAAGAGGTTTGTTAGGTTATTGACCTTTTTTTGCTCGACTTGTTGTAGTGCCGGATTAATCGGCTGACCAACAAAAATCTGGCTGATCTTATGCGGAAACTGAACATCACGCTGGGCTGTAGTGGCCAGCCGGGCAAAATAGCTTAGCAGCTTATTAGCGGCTCCCGGATTTTTCTCCGCCTCGTGAATAATCACCTGCCGGGCGGTCACCCGGCCGATCATCACCGGGAGCACTGAGACGTATCCACCAACTCCAAGCACAACCTCTGGGCGGTACTGCCAAAAAAGCTTGAGCATTTTAAGTAAGGCCAGTGGCAACTTAAGCAGAAACTGAATTTTTCCGCTCAGTCCACGCCGGACAAATCCAACCACCGGAATCGTCTCCAGGGTAAAACCGGCAGCAGCGATCAGCGTTTGCTCCAGTGGCCGACCGGCACCGATAAAAACTATTTGTGTTGCTGGATCAAGCTTGCTGATTTCCTCCGCCACATAGCGCGCAGGCAGCAGATGGCCACCACTGCTACTAGCAGCAATCATCACGGTTCTTTGCTTTTTTTGCTGCGGTTTACTCATTGGCTTGCATTAAAAGTTCTGCCGGAAGCGATGCTTGGCCAGGGCCAACAGCAGACCGACGATAATCAGACTTGAGATCATACTGGATCCACCGTAGCCGACCAGCGGCATTACTAGGCCCTTGGTTGGCAGCATGCCAATGACCACCCCGATATTAATCAGTCCCGGTGCAACTATTAACATAGTCAGACCGACAGCCAGAGAATAACTAAATAAGTCTGGGATCAGCTCACGGGATATCTTAAATCCGCGGCGCATAATATAGAGGAAGAGCAGCAGGACAGAAATTGCACCAATTAGTCCCAGCTCCTCACTGATCATTGCATAGATAAAGTCAGTGTGCGCAGCGGGCAGGTACTTGAGCTTTTGCATGCTATCGCCCAGGCCAAGTCCTGAAATCCCGCCATTACTAACAGCAATTAATGATTGATTAAGTTGATAGGCTGCACCCTGTACATCATCCGCTGGTGAGAGAAAGACCATTACCCGCTTCATCCTGTATGGAGACTGCAAAATCAGCAATGCAGCTCCACAAATTATTGGGATAGCAGTCAGAATCAAATAACGAAGCTTCACACCAACTGCAAGAATCATCACTGTGCAAACCATAAAGATAATAGCGGTGCTGCCGAAGTCTGGTTGCTTTAACAAAACTGCTGCCAGCAGCACAGCAAAAAGATACGGGAGAATCACCCCATGCAGATAACTTCCGAGCTTCTCTTGCTGACGCACGAAATAGCCAGAGAGAAAAACTACAAAAAGTATCTTACTGATTTCAGCCGGTTGAAAATTAAAAAATGGCAGAACAATCCATCTGCTGGCCCCGCCAGAGGCTTTCCCCAGCCCGGGGACAAAAGTCAGTAGAATAATTAGAAAAGCTAAGAGCAGCCCCCATGAAGAGAACTGGCGTAGAGTGCTTACCCGCACTTTAGTCATCAGGAATAAACTGCTCAGCCCAATAAAGACAGCCACACCCTGCCGTTTAATATAGAACAGCGGGTCGTCATAATAGTTCATTGAGCCCAGAGCCGTTGTGGAATAGATCATCACAAGGCTAAGAATTACCAGCGCAAAGACAGCAATCACCAGCCCGGCATCAATCAGGACCGGCGGCTTTAGCTCAGCGTTCTGAACGGTTTTAATTTTTGCTTTGTTCAAATCCATTTATCGCAGTTTCAGACTAGCCAGCGCACAGATTGCCAGAATAAATGAAATAATCCAGAAGCGAACAATAATTTTAGGTTCAGCCAGACCTCGTAGTTCAAAATGATGGTGGATCGGCGCCATCTTAAAGACTCTTTTCTTGGTCAGCTTGTAATAATAACGCTGGATGATCACCGAGAGCGCCTCGAGCACAAAAATGCCGCCCGCAAGCGCCAGCAGGAACTCCTGCTTAACAATGATCGCAACAATCGCGATTGTTCCGCCCAGAGCCATTGAGCCCAAGTCACCCATAAATACCTGCGCCGGAAAGGTATTAAACCAAAGAAAGCCCATACCGGCGGCGATCACTGCAGCCAGCAGAATCGTCAGCTCGCCACTACCGGCAACATAGCTAATGTTTAAGTAATCAGCCAGCTGAATGTTACCAGCCAGATAAGCAAGAGCGCCAAAGGTAGCCGCGGTAGTCATAATTGGCACTATTGCCAGACCGTCTAAGCCATCAGTTAGGTTGACTGCATTAGTTGAGCCAACAATCACAAAACTAGCAAAGATCACAAAAAAGAAACCAAGGTTTAAGGCCAGTTCTTTAAAAAACGGAAAGTTTAGTTCAGTCGAGAATCCAGTCAGATAAAGAGTCAAGGTAACTAGCAGCGCGACTGAGACCTGAGTAAGAATCTTAGTCCGTTCACTCACCCCCTCGCTGCTTTGCAACGAGACTTTCTTCCAGTCATCAACAAAACCCAGATAAGCCATGCTGACCATCACAAACAGAGTCAGCCAAATGTAGACATTGCTCAGGTCAGCAAACAACAGAGTGGCAATGATCACACCGACCACCATTACCAGCCCACCCATTGTTGGTGTGCCGGATTTCACACTGTGCGATTTTGGTCCGTCACTACGGATCGGCTGGCCGCGTAAGCCGATGTTTTTCAAATAAGAAATGTAGACGGGCTGCAGCACAAGCACGAAGACAAAAGAGAAAATAAAGGCTGCAAAAGAGCGAAAAGTAATGTAACGAAAAATATTAAGCCACGGGTAATCGGTTCCCAGAGCATCCCACAGTAAATAAAACATCGGCTTAGAGGCTAAATAAAAATTTTACTGCCGGGAGCATAACCAGACAGAACAAGCGCTACACTTCTTGCAGCTGCATACTAAGACTTAAGCGTGTTTTGAGCTATAAAGTTTTTCACGACAGCGGCGTCACTAAAGTATGATTTGACCCCACCACTATCCTGATAATCTTCATGGCCTTTGCCAGCAATCAGGATCACATCTCCGTCTGTTGATGCTTTGATTGCAGCGATGATTGCGGCTTCCCGGTCTGCATTAACGATTTTGGCGCGTCTTTGCTCCTTTAATCCAGCCATGATATCAGCAATTATTTGTTGCGGATCCTCTGTGCGCGGATTATCAGAAGTAACCACCAATTGGTCACTCAGAGCCTCTGCACTAGCAGCCATCAGCGCACGCTTGCCCCGGTCTCTGTCTCCGCCGCAGCCAAAAACGCACCACAGTGAATTTTGCTCAGTCGGCAGAAGTTCACGGCAGGCAGTCAGAGCCTTCTCCAGCGCATCGGCGGTGTGGGCATAATCCACCAGAATTAAGGTTTTATTGTAGTGATAAGCCTCTAGCCTGCCGGGCGCTGGCTTTAACTCACTTAGATGATTAAGCAGCAGATCCTGAGAATACTGCGGATTGAGAGCTGTGAACGCTAAAAAAACAGCCGCTATATTGTAGCGGTTAAAATCACCAAACAGTGCACAATCAAACACAAGCTCTGTACCCTGCCAACGGAAGCCCACCTCGCCCGATGCCGCGGGGGTCAATTGCAAATCTGCTGCGGCGCCCCTGCCGTAGGTCAGCAGGCTGACAGACTGCCGGTCAACGGCCGCACAAAAGTCAGCGCCTGCCGGATCATCGATATTAATCACTGCTGCTTTATTTGTTTTCTCAGAATTGTTGAGCTGCTCAAACAACCTGAGCTTTGCAGCCAGATAATTCTTGTAGTTGCCATGATAATCGAAATGGTCGCGTGTCAGGTTTGTAAAAACTGCCACATCAGGTGCAAACCCGGCTGTTCTGCCCTGGTCAAGGGCATGAGAGGAGGCTTCATAGACAAGGTTGTTGTAACGCAGCTGTGCCAGATCGGCTGCTAATTGATAGTTAGTCAGTAGATCTGCTGTTGTCAGTCCGCAATCGTTATTCCGCTCCGGATGATCGCTCAGTTTGATTCCCAAGGTCCCCGCCTGCGCAGTTTTTTGCCCTGCCAATGAAAACAACTGTGCCAATAATGAGACAATCGTTGTTTTACCATTAGTCCCAGTCACAGCAGTTAGCTGCAGTGCGCCCGTCGGATTGGTAAACACTTGATTTAGCAAGACACCCATTAGCTTTGCTGCATCAGGACTGTAAACCAGCAAAGTATTTGTCACTGAGCTAAAATCCTCTGCCAGCACGGCTGGATGATTAGTCAGAATTACGGCAGCCTGTTTGTCTAAGGCCGATCTGATAAACTCCGGAGCTGAGCTTTTAGTCTGACAGTAGAATAATGAGCCCCGGCCAACATCCCTGCTGTCCAGGGTGAGGTGGTCGACCATAGCACTCTTAGATGGCCTATCTGAGAGCTTAGCCAGAACGCTGAGGTCTGCTGACCCAGCCGTCACTAATTCTAGGACTGCTGCAACGCTGACTGAGGTTTTTGGCTCTAGCTGCATATTTATTCCGCTAGTTTCTTTTTCATACTGTAGCGGTAGACAAGCTCGGTCATGATATTTTTAAATGCCGGTCCGGCAACAGTGCCACCATAGATACTCTTGCCGCGCGGCTCATCAACCATCACCAGCAGAACATAGCGGTCTCTGATGCCATAATTCTTAGCGTCCACAAACCCAATAAAAGAGGCTAGGTAAGCGCCCTGCTCATAGCCACGTCCGTCAGTGCGCGCTTTTTGCGCAGTGCCGGTTTTACCGCCAACTAAGACATTCTCAATCGCTGCCCGTTTGCCGGTGCCACGTGCGCCGACCACGACTTGCTCAAGAATTTCCCGCATTTTAGCACTGACCTCCTCAGAAATTACCTGGCGAATCGCCGTTGGTTCAACTCTTGCCTGCTCCGGACTACCGGCCTCAGAAGCAAGTATTTCTGCCTTATCCTGGCTCTTCACTAGTTTTAGCGGATAAAGTTTACCGCCGTTAATTGTGGCTGAAAATGCTTTGACCAGCTGCAGGGCTGATACCGCTATTCCTTGACCGAAAGAGTGGGTGGCGATATCGATTTCAGCCCAGTTTTTATAATTTCTGAAGATTCCAGAGGATTCTCCCGGCATAGTCAATGCAGTTTTCTCGCCGAATCCAAACTCACGCAGTCGGTTGTAGAGCTTCTCCTTGCCCAGCGTAAAGGCAATCTTACTCATCCCCACATTAGAAGATTGCACTACAATATTCTCTACGCTCAAGCTGGGTGAACCATGGACATCTTTAACAGTATTGCGTCCAATCCGCAGCCGACCGTTCTGGGTGTCAAAGATCTGGTCTGCAGTGACTGTTCCTTCATCCAGAGCAATTGCTGCGACAATCGGCTTAAATGTTGAACCCGGCTCGTAGACAGCCTGCGTGGCGCTATTTTTCAGGGCATCCCGCGATGTGACTCGCGGCTGATTAAAGTTAACCGTAGGTGCCTGACAAATACTGACCACCTCCCCGGTATCAGCATTGACCAAGATAGCCATTGCCTTTTTTGCTTTATGCTCACGCACAGTCTTAAGCATTTGCTTCTGGCAGAAATTGTTAATTTCGACATCTATCGTCAGCTGCAAGTCCTTCCCGACCGAGTCTGAGAGATCCTTGGTATTCTGAAAAATCTTGTTGCCCAGCGCATCTTTGACCATTATATAAGTCTGAGTTTGGGCCGCCAGATGCTTGTCGTGAGTAGCCTCAATTCCGGATAATCCCTGGCCGTCTACCCCAACCTTACCAATTAAAGTGCTGGCAGATTTACTAAAAGGATAATACCTGCGGTACTCCTCCAGTGTGCCAACGCCAGCAAACTCGTGTTTAGCCAGCTTAGTCTCAACATGCTTAGGAAGCTGCCTTTTTAACCAAACAAATTTACTTGTCGAAGCAAACTTTTTTCTAAGGGAGTCAACGGGGACCTCAAGAATTGCCGATAAAGCAGAAAAGTCCACATTCTCCGCATCAGCATTATGCGGTCGGACAAACACCGAGGTTGCCGGGACCGAAACTGCAATTTCCTGATGGTTAGTGTCAAAAATTTTGCCGCGAACGCCTGCCAGATGAATTTTTGACTGATACTGCTGACCAGCTTTACTCAGCCAGACATCCCTGTTGACCACCTGCAGATAAATCAGGCGGCCGACCAGCAGAACTGCCCAGGACAAGGTGATTAAGCGCAGTAATTTTAAGCGACTGAAATAATCAGTACTGGTCTTTGCCTTATCCTTACTTTCAAATCCCCTGCTCACCGGACCAGAACTAGTGTGCGCTGCGATTTGAACCCTGCGCTCTGGCCTGAGGGCTTAGAGCGCGGTTACTTGAGATTACCATCACCTCTCCGGACTTCCTATAAGTTTCGCTATGAATTTCGTTCCGAGATCCGCTGTCAGCTTGTCCGACCAATTCTAATTGCTCAGGTGATATTGGGCTCAAGCCAATTAATTTTGCTGCGTCAGTTAAATTGTCCTCGCGCATCAGGATCGCCTGCTGCAACTCCAGCTCCTGTAATTGTTTGACCAAAGTCATTGTCTGACGTTGCGTCTTGGCTAATTCATAACCGTAGTCGGTAATATTTACCTTGAGCCAGATTTTACTGATCAGCACCAACAAAAGGAGAATAATGCAGATCGTTGTGATCGTCGCCGGCTTAGCAACGCTGTCACGCTGACAATAAATAGACTGGAATTTAAGACTGACGGACATAATTAGTGTTGTGGATCATACTATAATAATTCATCAAAAATAGGCCAGAACCTATCAAAGATTTATTACTGAAAATCATTTAAAAAATTCAAAAGTTCTGAGCAGAGCACTTCTGGCGCGCGGGTTCTGTGCCAGCTCTTCTTCGCCGGCAACAACCGCTTTTTTTGTCAGCAGATTACCCAGTGACATTACTGCCTGCGTATTGTGTCGCTCCCAGCGTGGCAGCCCCTTAGCTTTACCCTGCCAGAGGACTGGCGCACTATCAGAGCGCGACCAGCGGCGCATAGTTTTGGCTACAATCTGATCCTCTAGTGAGTGAAACGAAATTACCGCAATTTTTGCCCCGGCATTTGAAACAGCTGGCAGCACTTTTAGCAGCTGTTTGATTTGCTGTAGTTCCTGATTAACGGCGATCCGAATTGCCTGAAAGACAACAGTCGCAGGATTTGATTTCTTGCCGGGCTTGCGGATCATCACCAAATTGAGCAGCTCGGCTAATTGCTTAGCTGTCTCAATCGGCCTGATTCGAATTATCTCCAGGGCCAGCTGCCGGTACTGCCTACGCACTCCACCCTGTTTAAACACTTTTACCAGCTGTTGTTCACTAGCGGTATTTAATAGTTCCTTTGCAGTCTGCTGGCCCTCATCCGTGTTGTTCATGCGCATATCAAGGTCCTCAGCGTCCTTAAACGAGAAGCCTCGTCCCTCTGCCAGCTGGTCGCTGGAGAGTCCCAGATCTGCCAGCACTCCATCAAACTTTATGTTTAGCTGAGTAACATCCGCAAATTCAAGCTGCAGCAAAGTCAGACGGCCGGCAAACTTCTCTACCAGTGCTTGTCCGCGGTCGACTGCATTTTTATCGCGATCGATTGCTGTTATTCTTAGATTTGGGTAGCGGTCAAGCAAAGCTGCGGAGTGTCCGCCGCCGCCAAAAGTGGCATCGAGCAAATGAAACTCACCCTCTGCCGGGAACTCAAAAAATTCAGTTATTTCTTCTAATAAGACTGGTTGATGGACTGTGGTCTCGTTGACTCTCATTAAACTTTAGAGATCAATATCGGCAAACAATTCAGGGTTATCGATCAGCGCTGCCTCAGCTTCACTAAAGATCACATCCCAGACACGAGTATCCCAAATTCTAAACCCGTGGATAGATGCCGTAAAGGTGACTTCCTTGTCGACACCCGCATAAGAGCGCAAATGTTGCGGGATCAAAATTCTACCTGCAGAGTCAATCCGACATTCAGCAGCCCGGCTCAGATAGAAGTTCTCTAATTGTTGGAGTTTTGGATCAAAGCGACTCTTAGTGCGCAATTTATTCTCGAAGTTTTCCCAGGCAGCAATCGCAAAGCCTTCTAGGCAACGGGAGCCTTCGCTGATGTAGTTAGTAATTACAACAGAGCCCTGGTCTTGTGCCTTGAGCGTGCCTCTGAAGTCGGCTGGCAAACTAACCCTGCCTTTAACATCTAATTTATTTGTGAAATTACCGCGAAATGAAAGCGATGAGCAGAACTCATCGCTCTCTTCTCTTTTAGAACCTGATACTGCTGAAACCTTTTGTGTTTTTATCATTGGGAGGATTTCAAAAAACACACAACTTAAGATTGCTCTAAGTTGCGCGCTAAGCAGTCGAAAAACTGTTTAACGCACAACTTCACAAGCAATTATGCTTGAAGCGGAATCTAAACAGCGCCTAAACCGGCGCATACGTTTAGTCCTTAACCTTAATAATCAATCCTGATTACTCAGAATATACCTTACAAAAACCGAAAGTTTGTCTCCCACCGAGAAACACTTTCCCCCACTTTATACCCCCCACATCCACCATCCGTCAACGATATAAAAAAATAAATTCCACAAGTTTAAACTGCTTCAAGTAAAAGATAAGTCATTGGGGGTAGATAACCACATAGCTTGGAATAACAAATTTTTTTCATTTTTCGGTTATTCGTGGGCGACTGACCCACCCGAGGATTGATCCTCACTCAGTAGACCCCGATTATTGGTCAGAAAGCTCTCTTTAGTAATTAGGGCCTGCTGAAAAGTCTTTTAGATAATTATGTCAGATACCCATAGCTAAATCTGATACCTGAAGTGCAAGGGTCTTAGTCTTAAATGACTGAAACCCTTGCACTTCATCCAAACCCGATCAATTGCAATGATGCTAACGCATCATTAAAGATATCTTCAGGAGGCCCTATCTTGTCTTTTCACCAGAAGAAGACTTAGTAAAATCGGAGATTTTTGCGCCAGAAACTTCGTTTCTGCAAAAGAACCGCGCTCTTTTGAATTAGGGGTTACTTATTCGGCAACCCCTAATTAGTTTGGTCCCGCTTGAGGTGACCCTAAGTGTTCTAAAATCAGCAGAGATCTTGGCGTAGTATTAAGTATAAGCAATTACCACCGATTTAGATGAGGATAGTGGGTCCGCCCAGCCTTTGGGCCTGTATCCCACCCTAACTCCGTTATTCGAGGCACCGACTACTGCGTCCTTTC
Source organism: Prasiola linearis (assembly GCA_032356305.1). Taxonomy (NCBI): domain Eukaryota; kingdom Viridiplantae; phylum Chlorophyta; class Trebouxiophyceae; order Prasiolales; family Prasiolaceae; genus Prasiola; species Prasiola linearis. The sequence continues at coordinate 40,544 of JAULKR010205207.1, read as the reverse complement.
TAAGCTTTTCTGCACATCCATAACTACCAGAGATTTCGCTTCTGCAGATTCTTTCAACAGACCAGAGATAACGGACTTTAAGAAGACTTGGGGTGAGCAACAAAGATGCCGTAGAAGAATAAATCTCCGAAAGCTGTTGAGCTGCCTGAGTGCGGCAAATGACTTCATAGTAACGCTTTAAGTCTACCATCAAAAGATAACTCCTCTAATGGCGAAGTAGAATTCACCTACTATCCGCCTCTGAGCTATCACAAGATGAGGTCCCAGACTTCGGCAGCCGTTATTAGTAAATGTTCGGACACCCAAATTTTAAATGTTACTAGAGCTTAAAAGCCACAGGATTTTTGCCCGTCCAAGAGGTTACTCAAATAAATGGCGAGATTAAAGGGACTAGAATTAGTATGGCTGGTAATTAAGGACTAATTGATTCTCGAAAAAGCCTGAGTGACTTCCATACTCGATGGCTTTGCATGTGGAAATACTCGCGGCGCGTAGATTTTGGTGTGAAAATATCTCTGGAGCCCAAAACTGGCATGCTATTAGCGGTTCAATATATTCAAGTAGGGGTTGCTGAATAAGTAATCCCTAATTTGTAAGAGCGCAGCTCTTTTGGAGAAACGTGGTTTCTGGCGCAAAATCTCCGATTTTCCTGAGTCTTCTTCTGGTGAAAGGACGAACTAGGGCCTCCTGAAGATATGCTTAATGATGCGTTAGCATCAATACGGTTAATCGGGTTTGGATGAAGTGCAAGGTTTTAGTCATCAAAGACTAAAACCCTTGCACTTCAGGTATCAGATTAGCCATAGGTATCTAACATTATTATCTAAAAGACTTTTTCAGTAGGCCCTATGTAGGTTTCCCAATGGAGCTGACAACTAAGCCGAATTACGGCTGTCTATTTCCGGGTAGGCGTACTAACTCCCGAGAAACGCAGCAGAAAATGACTGGAGCATGGAAAATTCCTCAATTCCACTATCAAATGTGTCCGTCCCCTTTCTATAAATCTGCCAGTACTATCAGTATGGGATTTTCGGAAGAGATGGTACGAGGAGTTTGCAGACGCGCATAATTTTTAAGAGTTTATTAGCATTAAGCCCGGTCAAATTCAGGTGTCCGAACTTCAAATTCTAGCTTCTAAAACCTAGAAAGAGGAAGGAACAATTCATAGACCTCGCACAGGGGCATCGCTCAATAAATTCCTTTCGTAGCAAAACCTGAAGGCACCCATCTCTACTTTCTGTTAATCACTAATTAATTCAGAGCTGATTACTTGCTTTACCTGTCTTAGACTTAAGTATCTGATGGGTTCAACGGAAAGTGGGTGTCTCGGAAAATTTCAACACCAGCACTACAGCTGCTAATTTTTTGGTCGGAAAGTAATTTCTACTTAATCAATGCAGAGAGTCCCTTTGAGGACAACAGTGCTTTTCCAGCTGACTTCCACCAGGTCGCCGGACTTGATCTGAGCGAAAATAGCACTCTCCTGATTTCGGATCTTAATCTTTGTGTAGGATCCCTTAAGCTCTATGTTTGATAAGAATTGTCCATCGCATAGCACCTCCAGAGTCTCCCCCTGCGGGACGTCTTCTCCGGTAATTTTGACTTCGAATTTATTTCCTCCGTCTGTATATTGATTGGATTCTATCTCACCAGCCATTGATGGGTATTTAATTTGATCAGCAGATACGAGATCAGCTTCCAGTTCGTCTGATTTTACCCTAAGAGTAGGTTTCCGAAGCCCGATATTATTCCCGCGCGATCCGGAGCGCAGTCCCGCAGAAGATTTTATAATCAGGATTACCAGCACAAGTAGTGTCGGACCAATTAGATAGCTCATAAGTCCGAGTTTTATAAATTAAAATTAGATTGACTCTACCAAAGAACTGATACCCTGACAGCCAACTCTTTCTCAAAATTACAGCAGTGGCGATTCAGGTATGGCAAAAATAACTATACCAGCTAAGATAAACTGCGGCATACGCCTTAGACAGTAATTGCACCGACTAACTGAGAAAAACCTCGCTGGCAAGACGACTCAATGATTGCATGGGCTAGGGAAATCTTACCTATCAAATTATTCGACCGTCACACTCTTAGCCAAATTCCGCGGAAAATCAATTTCCCGGCCAAGCGCGTTTGCCAGGTGATAAGAGTACAACTGAAGGGCAACCGTAGCTAAAATCGGCATCAGAAAACGATTTGCGTGAGGGATATAAAATATCTCGTCAGCAACATCTTCAACTAATCTCTTCTGCTCATCGGTGTGCGCATCTGTGACCACAATAATCTTACCGTCCCGCGCTTTGACCTCATTAAGATTACTTAAACTTTTGCTAAAGAATGGCTCGTCAGATTGCAGAACGGCTACCGTAATGACTTCTTCATCAATCAGGGCAATTGGCCCATGCTTGAGCTCACCAGTGGGATAACCCTGCGCCGGATAGTAAGTAATCTCCTTTAGTTTCAGAGCGCCCTCCAAAGCAATCGGATAGGTGATACCGCGCCCGACAAAAAAGTAGTTCTGATACTTAGCGTAGTCCTGTGCGACTGCCTTAATCTGATCATTGAGTAACAGAGATTTACTGACTAAGCCTGAGAGATGAGTCAGGTCGTCTAACTTTTGCCCGTAGTCTTTATCATCGAGAGTGCCTCTGATTCTGGCAAAGTAGAGTGCTGTTAATTTTAACAGAACGGCCTGCGTTAAAAAGGCCTTTGTAGAAGCAACGCTGATTTCAGGACCGGCATGCGTCAGCATAAAGGCATCCGCCTCCCGGGAGAGAGTTGAACCCAAAACATTTGTAACCGCCACTAACGGGCATAGCTCCTTAGTGTTCTCAGCTGCAGCAAGTGTATCGGCCGTCTCTCCTGACTGCGAAACACAAATCAGTAATTCATTATCCTGAATGATCGGCGGCTGATAGCGAAACTCCGATGCCGTCTCAACCCGCACCGGAATACCTGCAACCTGCTCAAAGTATTGCTGAGCCAGCAGACAAGCATGCCAGGCAGTACCACAGGCAACGAGATTAATTTTCTTCAGATTTTTAATTTGCTCGCGGAGCGGCTCCAGCTCGTGCAAACTTATCTTCTGATGGCCTGCGACAAGCCGTCCGGCAAAGGTATCATTTATCGCTTTTGGCTGCTCAAAAATTTCTTTGAGCATAAAGTGCGCATAACCGTCACGCTCTGCCTGTGACAGATCCCAGGTGATAGTCTGCACTTCACGTTCCACTGCAGAGCCACTGTTAAATATTCTCACACCCTCTGCGGAAATCAGAGCGTAATCGTTATTTTCCAGGTATATAAATTCACGAGTATAGGAGAGTAAGGCAGTTACGTCTGAGGCAACATAATTCTGTTGGTCACCCACCCCGATTACTAAGGGACTTCCCCGTCGCGCAACCATGATCTGGTCCGGCCGGTTTCGGTCTATCGCAACAATTGCCAAACCGCCATCAGCCTGCTCTAAAAGCTGCGGCAAAGCCTGCTCAGGATCGACGTTATTCTTTGCCAGTAAATAATGCAGCAGATGAGTGACCACCTCGGTATCGGTCTCTGAGACCACCTGATATCCATGTTCGGCCAACTCTGTTTTTAGCTGCTGATAATTCTCAACGATTCCATTTTGGACTAACGCCAGGTCACCTGACTGATGAGGGTGAGCGTTAACCTCAGTAGGCCTGCCGTGGGTTGCCCAGCGAGTGTGGCCAATTCCGGCTTGCACAATCATTTCTGCCTGCTGAGCCGATTTCTCAGCCAAAGCACTTTTTAAATTCTCGAGCCTTCCGACTGCCCGGGTAATCTCAAGCCCCTGATCAGTGAGCAATGCGACTCCGGCAGAATCATACCCACGGTATTCCAGCCGTTGCAGACCACTCACCAGGATATCTGTTGGTCTTAACTCTTTTTGATCAATGCCGCTGACGCAGCCCACTATTCCACACATGCTGGTTTCTACTATTTAGAATTACTTCTGCAGACCGGAATCTGAGAATTGAGCTGCTTTTTGATTAGCCAGGACAGATACATTAAGCTCTATAGCAGTTGTGCAGTGCTCTTTGCCGACTATAACAAACAGTATAAAAAATAGTCAAAGCTAAAAAGTGTTAAACCAACCACATGCGGCAAGGACCGGCGCAGATATCAGAAGAAGGCATGATGAAACCCTCTTCCCAATAGAACTTGGCGATGCACGCAGGGTACCGAGTGCAGCTTATCAGGCATGGGGCTTGCCGGAGGCCGCAGAGTCAGAGGTCGTCCAATGTTATGCAGACGAGTGGGCGGCCGAGCAATCTGCTCCTGAGATCGTCAGCCAAATCTCGAAAAAGGCTTTTGGTGCAGCAGACTTCGCACAGCTGGTGCGGCTTGATGCAGCTCAAAGGACAGCTGAGGTAATCAAAGAGAAACTAGCAGCTCAGCCAACAGTAGAACTCCTGGAAATTGGCAGCGGGAGCGGCAAGTCAATCACCGAGGTGTTAAATTTGCTGACCGAGGCCGAGCGAGCCGCTGTTAATTTTCTGCTGCTCGATAATAACTTTGCGCGCTCACCAGAGCTAGACCAGCTACTCACCGGGGCGCTTAATGTCCAGCTCGTTCTGGGCAGCGACCTGGACCTGCACCAACAGGAGCAGTTTGACGTTATCCATACAGTAGCAACGATTCACCACCATGCTGAGATCCCCTTTGAACGCTACTTTGCGGCGCTCAAACCTGCAGGAGAGATCATAATTGCCGATTGGCACAATAGTATGTGGATGCATCCGGCAAATGTACTGAGCCTGCTACAAACTATCGATTGGCCAGAGAAAAAAGCCGGCCTCGAAGATTTTATCAGAGCTTACCCCACAGCAACTGAGCCTTTTGTTGACCCAAATAGCAGCGCAGCGCTAAGAGAAGCCAATAAGCAGATTTCAAAGTTCTGGTGCGCCGCAATAGAAATTATGCAGCAAAATGGTTTAAAATCCGACCAATCTCTCTTCTACATGCTAGAAGGCCACCGCCCTGTCAGCCTCTACCTGCAATCACTACACAAAGCCGGGTTCTTTGATATCGAAACCAATCAGATAATCGAAGGGAGCGAACTACTCATGCTAACAACCGCAGTAAAGTAGACATAAAAAGGGGACGGACACATTTCATAGTTGGTGCCCCCCACCTTCTAACTATTCAACCGTAAGTATCGACCAAGTTCGCAAATCAGGTAGCGTTCAAATTGGGCCTCGGTCGTAATAAAGAGGCGACAACGGAGACAGACACATCTCATAGTTTGTGCACCCATAGCACGCTCTGTAATCCGAAGTTGCACTATTTGCGTAGCGGGAAGTCCTAAATCGAGTCTTAATCATCTGAAAATATCTCAATCAGAGGCTTGACCTGATCATACTCGGCACACCCAAAATAACGACCAAACACACCAACCCAAACATGATGCTTTAAGTGCCCCACACCTGCACATCTGTTTCAGTACCCTGATAGTACTTAAACCAGCCCTCGATTGTCACCCGCTTCGTAACTAGCATATGACAGCCACTCCCCAAGCGTAGCAAGCCGAAAAGCGTGCCGAAGAATTCGATGTAGTTGTCAGATAGCCAGTTGACGATTAATCCATGAAATTTCGGCAGTTGCGATCAACAAGTGGAGCGCTTGATACTTATGACAGTCCGATACAAAAAACTACAGACAAAACTTTTTACCATCAACCAGCATTGCGCCGCCTGAGCAATCATCCTTCTCGCTTTTATCTTCGACTTTAGCCCCTTCACGAATCTGCTGCTCAGAGAAGATTGCCTGAGCTGTACTCTCTAAATCATCTGGCGAACGCAGCACAAGACTAAGCTCCCCCATGCGGGCAAACGTCTTAAACTGCAGAGACTGCTTTGGTTCCACCTCCAGCGTTACTTTAGAAGCTGCAGACCCTCTGCGCCGACGACTTGGTTCTGCCAGCTGATCATTGCTGAGCAATAAAACTTTTATATTCTCTGCGATTCGTTGACTGATAAATTGTCCAGCTTTTTGATAGGTCAGAATGACGTCAACTTTACTGCCCTGCCTGACCACTCCGGTCAGACTCTCGCCGTCAGCAATTCTGACAACAGTCGCCTGCATTCCCTTGAGCGGCACAACACGGGCAGTCTCTGGTTTGTCAGTCAGCAAATTTGCAGTGACCGGAGTTCCCGCTTTTATTGTGAACTTGGCAAACTTCTCAACAATCTGATCAGCAGACGTAACAACGTCTTTACTGATTGCTTTTGCCGCATCTTCTGAATCTTCTTTTAACTCGGAGATATTAAACTTTACCGCAGCCAGAGCTGTTCCCGGCGATACATCAGACACCGGTGTGAAAACAGAAATGGTCCTGTGAATTCCCGGCACATAGCGGTTATCCTCAGCAGACTTGGCATCGAGATTAGAATTTGAGGTCAGCAGAATGTAGACCGCAGATATAGTCAGCAAGCCAATTAGACCAATCAGGCTGAACAGAGTCGCTTTCTTTTTCTTATTTAGGTACTTGATTTTCCGAATCAGTACGCTCTTTTTACTATTACCAAAGCCCTGCTGAGCCATCTTTACCTGTTAGTCTGAAAAGTTTTTCGTTTAAAAACAAAATTTGTTTACCGGTCTACGTTTAAGGATGACTCTGAGAAAACAAATGATTCAGATATATCAGCTAATTAGCGCCGAGAGCTCCGAATCAACAATAATATCGGCAATAACTGAAACTACTAAAGCGAAATCGGGGCCGACCCTTCTGCCAGTCATACCTGATAGCATTTCTTCAAAGTTGTGCTAAACTCACATCCATTAGCAGCCATAGCTCAGCTGGATAGAGCATCTGTCTTCGGAACAGAGGGTCGAGGGTTCGAATCCTTCTGGCTGCACACCCACCCTTCTCTGTCGTTGTGTCTGCACACTTTAAGCGTCTGTGTATCAGAGTCACTGAACAGGTTTGGACTAGCAAGCCTAAAGATGTCATTGTCTTAGCCTTCTCAAGTCGCTGAGGAGCTAAGCTTCAGACTCTCTCAGAAGACTAAATTAACCCAGAGGTAGGATCATGGGCACTTTAACCCCAGCTTCCGGAGCGGCGACTAATTGCAACGACGGCCCCCTCAGATTACTTTCTTAACTGTTCCTGCAAATTAGGAGTGACACTCCTAATTTACTAAAATAGACTACAAGTACCTGTAGATACAGATTAATTCGACCAGCAATTTAGCTGACCACTTACACTCCCTTATTATCGGACCCTAGAAATTTAAGGAAAAGCAAACCCCGTGGAGAATCCTAAGAGCTTTGAAGCGATAACCCCTGCTTTGGTTAAGCTGCTAAGCCTAAATAGAAGATTTAGACACCCAAGTGAAAGTGCTTTCTCAGACCCTCGACCGGAAAGATCATGGGTGTTCATATAATTTTCCAAAGTTTTGGTCGCAGTTTCTACTATTAGTTTGATACACCAGCAGAACAGGCAATTTCAGAAAACGATCCTCACCTGAAAAGTTTCCGGGTGTCCGAATAGTTTTCTTAGCTCTGACTACTTCCTAAATTGGATTGCAGATAAATCAGCAGCTGCCCCTACACGTTTGGGACGCTCAGAGAACTCTAAAGCTAGCTAGCTCGCTCCGGGCACATCTTCTCAGCTACTCTTCGGAGACAGACGCCACTGGTGTCAACTTATTCTCTTCAAGGCCAATTAAGGCAATCATTTCGCTGGTAGAAAGCTCTGTCTGCTTGCTCATAGTTTGAGATTAACATACGCGGTAAACTATTTAAATGAATAAGTTACCTGTCAGGCCATTTATGGAACCGATGGGAGACCGGGCATTTCGTACTCTAGAACGCAGGAATATTTTGGTAGCCGGTCTGGAAAATCCGCAAGAATATTGCCGCCAGTTTCAAACAAACTATTTAGATGCCTCGGTCAAAACTAAACAGGATTGGCTGGATAAAGCCGATAGCTCTCTAAACCTGGTAGAATTCCTTTTTCTGAATACTCTACTTCTAAAGCGTACCTCAGATTATAAGTTACCTGCAGATAATCTGCCGAATCAGCCCCCTTAGTACGTTCCTCAGAACCTTCCGAATGACGCTTCGAAACTACCCAATTAACTAAATCGCGATGCCCATGCTTATGGCTCAAACAAAACTCCGGATAGCTAAGACCATCACCTTCCCCGGCAAGAAATTTATTTAAATTTTTAACCGAAATAGAATTCCAAGCCGCTCCACTCGACTTTGGAAAAACAAAGCCCCTTGCTTCGAAGAAAATTCGATTTGCCACGATAAAATCCCATGAATATTTGGTTTCCAGCATAGGATGGGATTTAAAAAGCAAGTTTATGGCTCGCTTATCCAGCTTGGAAGTGATTTGGTTGGTATCTCGCAAGAACTCAAGTGCCTCAACTAGCTTGTTAATGACGCTGGGCTGCTTTTCAAATTCAGAAAGCGCATTTAAGACCTGTTCGAATCTAATCCCGTAGGAGGCCTCCGCGGCCTCTAAAGAGTAGAACTGTTCGTCAGATAAAATAGCTAATTGTTCAGGGGTGATATCAGGATTTTCTAAGCTCTGCAAAGCTTGAAACTCAGTCATTTCATTATACCGCTGGACCAAAGAACCTAGTTTGGATGTGCTAAGACCCTCCTCATATCGATAGTGCTCCTCAAAATTTCTTCCATAGAAGTTAACTAGGAATGCCACAAAAGCCGGGTCTATTTTTCCCTCAAGACTCTTCTGCTCAGAGAAGACCTGATGTACATGGAAGAGCAGTCCCTCTGAACCTTCAAAGAACTCGCCCAGGCTGCCGGGCATCAGATGGATTCCAGCCGCTTCGAAAATTGATTCATGTGCTGAAAGGTCGTACTTTTTATAATTCAGGCTAGATAAAGCTTCTTGATGCTCTGGCCTGCCAATAAATGGAAATTCAGCTTCATGAGGCACTTTACCTTCTCTTGGTAATAATAGCTTATGCAGGGTAATAAATTTTACATCCAGCGCTGAGAGCTCTCTGGCCACGTTTGTAAAAAACTGTTCGGTTGAAGTAATATTGTTCTGCTCAGACTCACAATTCTCGCTCAACAAGAACTGCTTCCACGACAGGTTCGACCCGGTACTTTTTTTAGCTTCATTAAAGATTTTTCGGTCAACCAGTAAAAAGTCTGACGGTTGCTCGTCTTTTATCCTAGATAATTCCTCATAAATTTTTGCTAACTTATCTCGGAGTCCGCAGCTTCTGATTGTTCCGCTCTCAATCACAGAAGGTTTTTTATATGGCTCCCCGTCAATATAAAGGTTAAAGACCGGGCGCTCTGAACAATCATCAGACCAACCTGTTGATTTAGACGCTGCCACAAAAAGGTCTTTGGCTACGCCTAGGTTTGTTAGATGGTCAACAAAATCCAGAACAATAACTTTGTCCTGATTCTCTGTTTTTCTTAGTCCACGCCCCAACTGCTGCTCAAAAATTATTCTGGATCCCGTTCTCCGAAGAAATACTATTGTTTCAATATCAGGGATATCGACACCTTCGTTTAGTTTGTCGACGGTCAAGAGAATTTTGGATTCTCCTGACCGAAACTTAGAGAGAGCATGAGCCTGAGCTCCCGGAGTCATGGCTGAATGGAAAATTTCCACTTGCCTGGTTCCGATAGTAGCGGCGAGCGCCGCTCCCACTGTTTCACAGTGAAGGATAGAACTACAAAAGAATACCGTTTTACTTAGGGTCTCTGATTCTGAATCAGCCGTGAGGCGCAGATATTCCCTGACGGCTAATTTATCCTGGGCATACCAGCTTGTATTCTTCGCGGTGCTGCCGCGGCCAGAGCAGGCCACTTGTCTAGGACCGCTATCCCGCTCTACTGTCTCAGAGGCAGCCTTCTGTATGACGTGATAGTCGACCTTAGCAAGCAGACTTCGCTCCATTGCCTCGTATAAATCAATCGAATAAACCTTTGGACCGAAAATAGACTGAATACCTCTCCCATCTGTACGATCCGGAGTGGCAGTCATTCCAACCTTAAATGCATCACCAAAATATTCAATAGTCTCCTGATAGGTGGGGGCTGCAGAATGGTGGCATTCGTCTACTAAGACCAAGTCAAAGTCATTGCGCTCAAATTCTTCAAGATTCTGACCGATAGTCTGGAAGGTTGCGTATAAAAACCGCCTTTGAACTTGATCCTTCTGATAGTTTCGGTAGAAACCATACTGATGCTCAGACTGCAAAACGCGGTCGAACTTCTCGTGGAGCTGGTCGAGAATTGTATTGTCGTGGCTTAATACCAGAACTCGGCTTTCAGGATTTCTGTCTATGTAGTCGCGAAGATAGAACGCTGCTGTGTAAGATTTACCCAATGAGCAGGCAAGAACAAATATTACTCCTGGTTTCGAGTCGTTCTCAGCCTCTACTATAGAAGCAACGCACTCAGCCTGATAGTCTCGGGGTAAAATCTCGGGGGCTTCAGGCCTTGCCGCTCTTAACCTGGAAAAGGCGGCATTTTCAAACACTAGGTTCGCCCTTTCTTATGAAATACCGGATAGATCTTAAGTTTCTGAGGCAGCGGGAGTTGTCCAATTAGCTCGTGAAATGCGGCTTTTTTCGTACTGTCTGCCGTTGAAAATTCAGCCGATAAAAGACTCGAGGCCAGAAGACCCAAATTATTCATAAAGCCTGAGAGGGCTGCTTGGTCATTACCTGATAAACCTTTAAAAGTTTCGACCAAAGTTAAAACATCGGTTTGTCCGAACTGCCGACTTGACGATTTCATCGCAGCACTTCTCAAAGCAGAGATTAGAGCTCCGGAGACCTGATCCTGAGACAAGGCGCTTCTCCCTCGAACTCCAACCCTGATCCCGTCACCGGCATGAAATGTTTTGCCTTTAGACCCCAGCGGTGACCGGGTGTTTTTTTGAGCTTCCGATTCAATTTGTTCAGGTTCTGAGCTTTCATCAGACTCAAGCTTTTCAAGATCGGCAAGAACCGACTGACAAATCGACTTTACCTCAGTTGCAGGCAACTTTCGTGTCGTGGCGAGCTCAACCACCGCAATCTGGTCAGCCTCCGGAAGAGTGGCGATTTCATATGCTGCGGCAGTACTGATTCTTTTATCCTTTAAGGATTGCTTACTTAGCGGAGACAGCTTTAGTAATTTTAAAGCATTAGTGACCTTAATCGGTTTGATGTCGAGTCCGATGGCTACCTCAGACTCTGAGAGCCCTGTAAGGTCCATCAGATTCTTGAAGATCTCAGCGTTCTCCAGAGTCGTGTGTTTTCTTGAGTGGAGGTCATCCAGCAGATATTCCGCCAGGGACTCAGCTTCGGACAAAGGCTCGCTATAAACCATAGCTGTGATTTGTTTCTCACCATTTGCCCTTGCTGCTATCACTCGGCGGTTACCAGCAATGACCTCGTACTCCCCATCCTTACTGATGGCAACTCTTATTGGTTGTCGCTGACCTGAGTTATTAAGAGAAGATGCTAGATTATCAAGTTCTTCTGAACTAAACTCCTCTCCTAAGCGTGGTTTGACCCTAAGCTCTGATATATTAAGAGTGTGAACCTCAGTTAATGAGACCACAGATGCTGTGGGTGCAAAACTTTCAACTTTTGGGGGCTGCGCAGTATCCTGTAATTTCTCTGAAATTGGGTCCATATTTTCTTCTGTCTGTGATAAAGCTGTCTGGCTTCAATTTATCAAATTAGAATTCTTAAGCTAATTTATCTTTTATGCCGGTAAGTGAGGAGAGAGGTGACGGCGAGCAGACTAATTTTATGACTAGGCCAGCATGAGCTCGCGCCCTCTTAGGAGCAGTCAGTTCACTATGAATAAACTAAACAACTTCTAATTAACTTCATTTTCTATTGCCGTAAAAGTAAGTTAGACAATCTGAATTGCGGGATGGTTTTAACCTATACGTTAAATTCTTAGCTAGCGAAAAAAGAGCTTTCTGCTGCAACGACGAGTCGTCTATCCTAGGCTCTGCGCTGGTCAGCAGAGCGAGGATTGGGAGCGAAGCTGAAGCTCAGACCCCCCTGCGGGTCTGATTTCTGGAAGATTGAAAAGCCTTGATTTCAAGTTGGTCGCAGGGCTGGTGTTGTTGGGTTTTAATCAATGGAAGGGGCAGACAACTATTTAGTTTCACATCTGCAGCCCAAGAAGTAGGTCTTCTTAGGATTATTAAAGGGTATCATTAAACCTTAGGGTATCTAAGCTTTAGCTTTCCAAAGTTATGCTAGCTCTCCATATTGTAAGCGGCCATAGCTCAGCTGGATAGAGCATCTGTCTTCGGAAGACAGGGTCGAGGGTTCAAATCCTTCCGGCGGCAGATACGCTTTCGCACGCCCCCTATGACGGTCGATTGAATTTGCGGGCCTAAGCTAACACCCGATGTCAGACAATCACTTCGGAGTATTTTGCATCGTGTATAAGCAGAAATTTCCCCGTTAGGCAGTCCAACAAATTAATTCTGATTGGGGAGAGAAGCACCTGGTGTTTTCTGATACACTAGGCTTAACCTGCCTCATAACCTAGTTATGCAACAAAACGAAAGCGAGCTCGCCGCAATTCTATCGGTGCCAGCAAACCTTACAGAGACAACATTTAAGACTAAACCCCTTCCGCTGACAATGGCCAGCAAGCTAGCAGTTGAAGCCCTCAGGTCTTTTACCGAGCTTGTCGATCAAACCAAAACTGCAACTTCAGCCGGGCAGACCAGTATCGAGGTTAATGATTCCAATCTCAATATAGATCAGGCCCTTGAGTCGATTGAGAGTTTGGCAGTCGAATTAACGCGAAACTTAACAGCAATCGATGAAATCATCAGCGGTGAACAGGTATCTGGTCTACTCGGCGAGCGACTTGATTGCGGTTACGCACTAGAGAAAAAACTAAAAGAACTATTGCCCGGAAATATTAAGACAATCACCGAGGAGCTGTCTGCTCTTAGCGATTGCATCCTCGAAGGAGAACTCTCCTCTTATCAGGTCAGGCTACTAAACTCAGTTGTAAATCACTATAGCAATAGCTCCCTAAGTGATGGCGCTACAGGTTTGACAGAACCCCTTTGGTACGTCAATACCAGTGATACTGCTGCGAACGCTCAGATAAGCTTATTTGAGACCTACATAAGTGCTGCGCATTTTTTTAAGGCATTAGGCTATGCTGCTGATTATCCCCAAGATGAATTACCCTTTGACAGAGCCTCTGTTGACCAACGCTTTCCGGTTGATGTCAGCCTGGCTCCGGATAAATTAGTTGAGCAATGTATAGACTATTTCGTCAGTGAGCTTGCCGCTGGCAGCGAACCAGTAGATGCCTGTATAATTCTTCATCAGACTCTGTTTGATTTCCAGCAATACCTTAGCCAGGGTGATGATACTCCTCTATTGATCCAGTCAATCCGCGAGGCGGCTGAACCGATAATCTTTTATCCGGACACAGACCTGACGGAGAGAGCATTAGAAGACTTTAAGCTCAGAGCGGGTGCTTCCAGAGGCTTTGAAGAATTAATGGTCAGAATTCCTGTAGTCACTACGGGAAGGCACAATGTAATTCCCAGTAGCGAAACGCCGGAGATCAAGTTTGACCATTGGGAGCTCGCTAATGGCTACCTTGAAGAAGCTATCCATCTACAACAGAACTTAGCTCAGCATCAAGCCGTTTTCGGGCAGCAAAGCCAGCAGCCGGAGGCCTCTGGAATCAAAGGAAGGGAGGACTGTTTTTTCCTGCATTTGTCAGTATCCCGACTCTTCCAGGAATACGCAATCAGCGGGAGCGATAAGCTCAGACAGAGTTTTGCCTTTGATCAATCCCGTACGGCTGAGGCCGATGTGCTAGGTCAAATGGTGGAACTATACCAGAAATATGACCTACCGCTGATAAAGCTACACAATCCACTATATGACGGGCATCAAGAAAAAAGGGCTGACTTCGTGCAGTGGTTAAAAAGCAAATCCATTATTGAGTAAGAGGCAACCGAGCGATCAAAACAGCACCTGCACAATCAAAAACTGAGCAAAATGTCTTTCTTCTAATTTAGTAGCTCAAGTGGTAACCCCAAATCTACTCCTGCTTAATTTTTAGACCCTTCCCGAGTCAGAAGCATAGACGCCTTCGGCACCTGCTTAGCAAGCTACTCAAAAATTCAAATTAGCAATTACTGGCAAGTGATCGCTCAGCCCGTCATCAAGAATCTCCCGAACATCCCCCACTCCACAATCAACTAAAGATCCAATTAAAGATTCACTCACAAACAAGTGGTCAAGCTGGTGCAAAAGACTACCATTCTTTGCACTTCTAAAAGTAGGAGTGAGTTTACCGCTGCAGTGCCGCAAACACTCAACTAAACCCAAGGCAGAGAACCTGTCCTGAATCTCCTGATTACCACTGCCAAAAGTCAGGTCAAAGCTAGGCGAAGAATTAAAGTCACCACCCACAATCAGATTATCCGCGCCATCAGTGGCGATTAAATTTCTCAGTGCCAGCCACAAAAACTCTATCAGCCAGACCTTACTGCGCTTACTGCTCAGCTTAAAGCCCTGCACACACCGCCCGGCAATTCTCTGCGGGGGAATATTCCAGTAGGGAGAATAAACGGAGATCACATTAAACACTTTAGATTCCACCATCAACTGGTGCGCCACCAGATGACCGGCATGAGCAACCAGTTCAGTATCAACCCAGTCGTAGCCAGTGCTTAAAGGAATCTGGTCAAGAAATTCACCCTTACATAAAATCGCCGTGCTAAAGTTCTGAGGCTGGTAGTTTTTCTTAATCGCTCTCTGAATGCGAACCCGATATCGATGCGTCACTTCTGCAGGTACCACACCCACCTCCTGCAGCAGAGCAATGTCCGGGTCAGCTGCCAGCAAATATTGCCAAGCAGCAGCACTAGATCGCTTCATGTTCCAGCTAACGATTTTCATTTATTAAAAAGAAAATTTAGACATCTAAGCAAAGCAGCTTTACCGGATCCCCAACTGAGAAGTTTCCGGGTGTCCGAACGGTTTTCTTAGCTCTGACTATTTCTTAAAGTGGCTTGCAGATAAATCAGTAATTGTTCTTACACGTTTAGGACGCTCAGAGAACTCTAACGCTAGCTCGCTCCGGGCACAGTCTCGCAGCTCTTCTTCCAATACAGACGCCACTGATGTCAACTTTTACTCTTCAAGGTCGATTAAGGCAATCTTTTCGCCGGTGGAAAGCTCTGTCTGCGTGCTCATAGTTTAAAATTAACATACGCGATAAACTATTCAAATAAATAATTTACCTAATGGGCCATTTATGGAACCGATGGGAGACCGGGCATTTCGTAATTTAGAAAGAAAGTTTAGACACCCAGATAAAGGAGCCTTACCAGACCCTCATCCGAGAAGTTCGTGGGTGTCCAAATAGTTCGTCAAGCCGACGCAGTGGCACTCTGCGGTGGCTCCCTCTGGCAGAAAGCAATTTAACTCCTTTCCATTCTGCGGTATCGAAACGCAGAGACTGTCGTGGGGGAAAATACAGCTGAGAACCTGGCTTACCTTGGTTTTTTTTCGCTTAATATGTTGCTTTTATGCCAGACGAGGTAGAAAGTCATAGCGGTGTCGGAGCTGGCAGCTCAAGCATCAGGACCTTCCTAAACCTCTAATTTCCTAGTACCAACTATCTTCTTGGGGAGGATTTTCCTCCCAGAATTTCTTTGTTCGTATAAAGATTTTTTCTAATTCTGTTTTTTCAAGCGTCTCGTAATTATGATAGAAGTTCAGCCATTCTCTGTAACTGTTCTCATCAAATTCTGTTTTCAGAATCATAATCAGATAGGTCGGAATTACAATATACTTATTCTCTCCACTAATTTTAAAGCGTTCTAAATCACGTTCTGCTAAAGCTGTAATCTGAGCTTTTAAAGTTTTCCTAATTTCTTGATCTTCGATATCTGTCGCTAATTCCAGGGCAGTCCCGTAGGTATAGGATTTGATTCTTTCCCTGAATTTTTCTTTAGTATAGAACTCCATCTTGTTGTCAAAAAAGGTTTGATCCATTTCAGACATTGCCGTAGCCCGGTATTCGCTAAATTTATAGTAGAGCCGGTTCCATTCAGCTCTGGCCAGCAACAGACAGATCAGCAGCAAAGCAATTTTAAGATTCTTTTTGTCCCAGTAAATAAAAGCATAGCTCAAAACAGCGGCGTAATTTAGCGAGAAAGGCAGAAGCTCGGCGGTCAGAAAACTAAGAACTGCAGCTGATGGTACAAGCATTCCAAGAATCCAGATCAGTCTCCCTGTTTTTGGTATTTCTGGATTATTCCAGCACTGCCATGCCATGTAAAAACTAAAAGCTACGCTAGCTAACTCAAAGGCGTAACTGATCAGGTATCCGAGTACAATCATTGAGAAACTAAAAAGCTAAGTTTGTAATAGTTATTACTTTTCATTGGCATTGAAGTGGGCTCGCTTTGCCAGATACAAAATCCGGCGCTGTTCCCTGTTAAGGTTTTTCCGGGCATCATAGAGAGCATTCCACTGAATATACTCCTGGTCTGTCAGAGAATCCTCAAAAAGAGTCAGCAGATAGATGACCAAATCTGTTTCTGAGTTTGTTGCGACAGAGGAACGGCAAAGAATATTGTTTATCTCCTGCATCTTTCCTTTAAGGTTGCGCCTTTGGCTAGCGTTCGATAGCTGTTCAATTTGACCAATCACTTCTCTGACGAATACGACATCACTAAACCTCGTCCGCTCATCTTCTCTGAGATAACAAATCGAATTCTCTATCTCTCCATAGGAAAGAGTGTTTCGTGATTCGAAGATTTCATTCCAGACCTTACTGTCTCTTTGGGTTAATCCATCCCTTAGAGCAAGGTTCAGAGAGAACCATAAAAGCTGGTAGTGTTTGTAATGCTTATCCTCATAACCAACTGTCTTAGTTGAGCAAACCTCTCTAAATTCCCTGTCTAAAGTTCTGATTTGTCTGATAAGTCGGTCTTTCTCTTCTCCAGAAAAAAATCGTTCAGCCAGTGACATTGCTATTCTAAAATCATCGTCGCTGTACCAGATTGACAGCTCAGAATCTCCGGGGGAAAGGTTTGAGCCTGAGCTCAATTCCAGCACCTGAAGATAAATAAAAGCGCAGCAAACAATCGTGACAATTATCTGAGCAGGCAGCTTGTAGTACTTTAGCCCGTAGATTAACGAGCCAAGGAGCCCTCCTGAAGCAAGTATTCCTAGAATCCAGATCACCTTCGCACGATTCTTCAGATCTCTGTTCAGCAGGCACAGAATTATCGCTGTCAAAGTGATTACAGCTGCAGTGGTGGAGAAAAAAGGATTTGGTAAAAAAATATCCATTTCAGGAATAAAGAAAGAGGATTTGCTTCTGTATAAGTTCTGACGTGAACCAGCATAGCACAGGGAGCCTCAGTGATCACAAGCCTCTATTTCTACTGTCATCCTTAGGTGCCGACTGCACAGCGTGGCCAAAGCTCCGGATAAACCATCGGGTAGGCGCTGGCAGAATCGAGGCCCTCAGATTTTTAACTTTTGTGATCGGGGCCCGTCAATACGATCCCCCACAGAGGAAGTTTAGACATCCATATCAGGGAGCCTCACTTGACCCCCATTTGAGAAGTACTTGGGTGTCCAAATATCTCTTACTAACCAGCTCTCTTAGTAGTTCGTATTCAGAAGCTAGCACGGCCGTGCCACATTCGAGTTCTATTAATGCGGAGAGATCTGCCATTTAAAAGAGATAGAAAAAGTGAAGCCGATCGAGAATCGGGAGCTCCAAACCACCTTTCTATGATTAACTCTGAACAGCTCTCAATCCCCCGACAAGCAAACGGCATCACCTCTGAAAGAACCTACTACAAATACTGCCCTATTTATTTGAGGCATCCCCCGTCTCACGCACTACCTACAAACCAGAGTAGAGCTGCGGTAACCAGATCTCAGAACTTCTGACGCTAAAGTCCAGCCGCACCGCGCCTTTAGCAGTGTCAGACTTCAACAGCTTCTTTTTTAGTAACTCAGAGAGTACTGTTCTTGCCTGTCTTGGCTGGTAGCCGGTGATACTGGCAGCCTGACCTCTCTCGAACTCTCCAAAGATAAAAGCATGACGTAACAACAGGTTCGCAGTCTTTGGCAGGTTCTCTTTCTGCATCTGTTCTCTGCTGTAATCCTCAATTCGGCTAAGAATCTCTGTCGGAGCAAGCCTGGCTTGCATAAACTCTATCTGATCGATGCACACCTTAAGATAGAATCTAATGAAATCGCATAAAGCTGACAACGACAAATTCCCCCTGCCATCAACATCTCCCCGCCGTTGCTGATCTGCAAGCATTAAAAATTTCTTATAATCCTCACTGTTTCTGGCTAGTCCCCTCGAAGCCGACCACAGAGAATTCCCAATTTCCAGCCGCGCAAATGCAGCATGATCAACAAGCCGGATCACACGCCCATTTCCATCATAAAAAGGGTGAACCCATAGAAACCGGTGATGCGCGGCAGCAATAGCAATAATTCTGTCGATCATTGACCTCTCCCCCGGTTGGTAAGAGGTCTCAATAAATTTCAAGAATTCGTTAATTCTGCCTGATGGGGGTGCAATGTGCCTCCCCACCTGAACATCACTGTTTCTAAAATATCCCGGAACGATTTGCTGCGAGTCTACCACTCCGCGGCTCTTAACCGTTAGAAAGCTCTCCGGCACCCGCGAGAAAAATTCCCGGTGCAGCCTTTTAAACATGTAGGCTGAGTACATACCCTCCGGAACCTGGTGAAGATCAATCAAAAGTTGAGTCTGAATATGTGCCCGCGCCTCTCTTTGCAGGTCCCGCTTTTTTGCATCGCTTGAGTAATTCTCCTGCATCGCTTTTTCAATATCAATTGGGTGGGTATTGTGTCCCTCGATCAGGTTGCTGTAATAGCAGTTCATTGACCTGACCAGCTCAGCAATCGATTTCTTTACAACAGGATTTAACTGACCGGAAAATTGGCTGGATTTCTGGCTAAGCGAATATGCAAGGTCTTGAATTTCCAGATTCCCCGGAGAGGGCATCATCGGAGTCAGGAGCTCAACAGTCCAGGTTCTATACATATATTGCCGATCTTATATTTTTGTAATACTTAATCAGAACAATTAGATAAGCTCAGCGAAAGCTCATATTTCGCAGTTTTTTGCCGATGTCTTTGCCGATCTTATTTACCTGTGGTTGTGGCTAAGACTCGCACTTAGAACGTGGTCTTCATCTACAATACTAGTCGGCAATCGTTCTGCTTAGGAATATCGATCATCCTCCCGACTAATGCCGAGGCGAGGGTCAAACCAGAACTGTGAACACAAGGCATAACAGCCACACTCTTTCTATCCTTAGCACTACTGTCTGTCTTGCTACCAAAACAAGTTGTTGCTTACAAATTCCCCACCTGATAAAATACAATCACATCAGGAAGATAAGTTTTAAACCTATCTGCCAACCGAGTTAACATAACCACGGTGGCTTCTACTTCTGTAGAGATGAGAGCATTTAAATAATGCTAAAAACATAATTCCTGCTGTGTAACTTTAAAAATTTACCAGCTAATGAACACCGAAAAAATCCAATTCCAACACCAAAACCTAACTGTTTACGGCGAATACTACCAAGTCGGCGCTGCCTATAAAGTAATGCTAACAAAAGCAGAACTAAATCTAGATCCTGAGAGAACCAGCAGCTACGGCAGCTTTGGCTTTACCGGAAAACCCTCAGGATTTCTCGGCCACTTGTGCAGGAGCATCAAAATTAAAGCAGCAATCGAGCAAAAGCTGCTCAGCCTGTTAGAAAAATCAACCCAAGCCCCAACAGCGGATTAATAAATAAATTGGCAATTCTGAGCTTCTTTATCTGAAGAGAGCGAATGATCACCCCCAAGGATTCTCCCCTTTTCTTTAACCAGACTCCTCTAGGCCCCATCCATTTCGTCTAAGAGCCTAGCTTTTTTACCATTTCGCTTTTGGCAATTTAATCACAAGACTCAGGAGAAGGGGGGTGTTGAAAGCATAGCTACTAATGGTAATCTTAAGTCTTTCTGGATTATATCTTGAAAACTTACCTCGACTCAAGGCAGGTAGTTAAACGCTGTCTGCACAAGGTTCGCGGTCTGTATCTTCAAATATTGTAAGCTGCCAGGACCAAAAGTTATCATCTACAGTAATATGAAAAGATCCGCCACTAACAGAAATCTGCACACAGCCAGCATGGCTAAAAACGATGAGTTCTACACCCAGATTGGTGACATTGAAAAGGAGATAAAACATTATAAAACGCAATTCCAAAACAAGGTGGTCTACTGTAACTGCGATGACCCTTTCGAAAGTAACTTTTTTAAGTACTTTGCTGCTAATTTTAACGCTCTTGAGTTAAAACAGCTTATTGCTACTAGTTTTAAACCATCACCAATAGCTAATACTCAGCTGCAGTTGTTCGGCGGCACGGAAGAGAGGAGCAAGCAAAGAGAGAGCCGAGAAATAACTGCTAACAAATTCATAATTAACTCGGTTGAAGATATTAACGAAGACGGAGCTTTTGACCTACGTGATATCGCAGAACAGTTAAAAGCAAATAGAAATAATGAATGGTCCCCGCTCCAAGGGGATGGAGACTTTAGAAGCTCAGAAACCATCGAATTATTAAAGCGGTCTGATATTGTCGTCACAAATCCTCCTTTCTCATTATTTAGAGAATACATTGCTCAACTGTGCGAATATGGAAAGGAGTTTCTAATTATTGGTAACACTAACTCGATGACTTACAAAGAGATATTTAAGCTATTTAAGGAGGATAAACTGAGAACTGGCTACACAAATTTTAACGTGGGAATGTTTTTTGTTGTTCCAGAAACTTGGGAAAAATTTCACCATATCGATGATAAGGGCAACAAAGTCGCTCGGGTCTCTACTTCATGTTGGTTCACAAATCTTGAGGTAGCGAAACATAAGGAGGAAATCACATTATACAAAAAGTATGATCCGAAAGAATTTCCCAAATATGAAAATTTTGATGCTATCAATATTAATAAATATAAAGATATCCCCTGCGATTATCCCGGCCTTATGGGCGTGCCAATTACTTTTCTTGATAAACATAATCCAGACCAATTTGATGTTCTCGGACTAGGAATTTCAAGTTCAGGAATTGAAATAGGCATTAATCCATATAAACCAGAACATAAAAAGTTTCGCAGGGAAGTACAAAGGAGAGGTGCAGTGGATGGAGACCTTTACATGATGGTTGATGAAGAAGTGCACGTACCCTATGCAAGGGTAATCATACAAAATAAAATGCTACAGTAGTGTTATGAAGATTGAATTACATAAGATCAAAGTACGCGAAGTAGTCAATGAATTTACTGACAGCGCCGAGGATGGTGTTGTTGCCTACGGCGGTAAACTAGATGTTCGACCGAGATACCAGCGAGAATTTGTTTATAAGAATGATCAACGCGATGCTGTTTTGGAGACGACCCAGAATGGTTTTCCACTTAATGTAATGTACTGGATGGTCAAAGACAACGGTTATTACGAAGTACTCGACGGTCAGCAAAGAACGATTAGTCTCGGCCAATATGTAAATGGGGACTTTTCGATCTGCGACCGCTATTTCCATAACCTTCACAAAGAGGACCAAGATCAGATACTAAATTACGAACTAATGATCTATTTTTGCGAGGGTACCGATAAAGAGCGCTTAGACTGGTTCAAAACAGTTAATATTGCCGGTGAGAAGCTTTTGGACCAAGAATTACGGAATGCTGTTTATACTGGACCATGGCTTTCAGACGCTAAACTTAAATTTAGCAAAACAGGATGTGCCGCTTATAATTTAGCAACTGATGGTGGTTCGCTGATAAAGGGCTCTCCTATCCGCCAAGACTATCTTGAAAAAGTCCTCACCTGGATCAACAACGGAGAAGTTTCTGATTATATGGCGAAACATCAGCACGATAAAAACGCTGATAGTTTATGGGCTTTCTTCCAAGACGTGATTGATTGGGTGAGGAAAATATTTCCAAATTATCGCAAGAAGATGAAAGGAGTCGAGTGGGGTTTTCTATTTCTTGAATTTAAGGATAAAAAACTTGACCCAGTAAAGTTAGAATTTGAAGTCATTGAGCTTATTCAAGATGAAGAAGTAACCCACTTATCTGGTATCTATTCTTATGTGCTTACGAGGGACAAACGGCATCTGAGTCTAAGAGGCTTTGATGAAAAAACTAAGTCTGCCGCTTATGAACGTCAAGGGGGGATCTGCGTAAAGTGCCAAGAAAAATTTAAATTTTCGGAGATGGAAGCAGACCATATCACACCATGGCACGAGGGCGGCAAAACTACCTCAGAAAACTGTCAAATGCTATGTAAGCGCGATAACAGAATTAAGTCAGATAAGTAAGATATTTTTATCAACAACTCAAGCACAGCTACTAACTAGCAACAAATCCTCGGAACCCGCGAAACATAGGTGTACAATAGCAAGATAAAGAAAAGCAATCTTTAACGGCGGGGTGTGCGCTATCACCACCAGTGTTGAAATCGGACTAATGCTCCCCTGTAATCCTCTAGTGATTATGCTGATTAAATCAGCAATCCTGCGCGCACAGCTGCTCTACCCCGATATTAAAATCAGTCATTTCATTGTCGTGAGCACCCACATCCATATACTCCTACGCTGCTACAATCCTGAGGACTTCCCGGGGGTTATGGAACGCTTTAAGACTGAGAGCTCTCATTACATCAACCGCCTGCTCGGTCGCAAAAAGCGTACTATCTGGCAGGACAGCTATGATTGCCAGCGCTTGCTCACTCCTGCTGATGTAATTGATAAGGTCGCCTATATCTACAACAATCCAGTCAAAGACGGCTTAGTCAGCAGTATTACCAAATACCCCGGTCTGAGCAGCTGGGCACAGTTTTGCTCACCAAAGTCTCACCTCAGAGCCTACCGGCTCAGCCGTGCCGGCATTCTGCCAGCAGATCAGAATAAGCATGACTATAGATACTTTAGAAAAGTAGCCAGACAAACAGCTAAGCTATCAGGGAGTAAACTAAAGACTCTCTTAATTATTGAACCAGATGACTGGTATAAAGGAGTATTGAACTTCGCTTGAGCACCCCTCCTTTTTGTAGGTAGGCAGCTTAGCATCCAGCCTTCGTTCTCTCATCTAAAAATTAAAACATAAAAGGAAATTCCAGCTTGAGTTCTCAGATCTCGCGCAGCGTCAACGTGCTTCGCCCACCAGACGTTTTTCGGGGTGTAGCTGATTACAGGCTGGCAATCAGATTTGCTCTCCTTAACATTGCCGGTGCAAACGTTCCAATTGGCATTTGCTGCGAGAGGTCTCCCCGCCTCCACTGCAGATAGACCTCTCGCGCCTCTGCCGCCAGCCGTTTTAGAAAACTGATTTAGGCTACTCTGATCTTTTTGTTACCGCTCTCGCACCAGAGCTTCCTACCTTTTTTACGGTTGGGACTGTGGTAGCCCAGATCAATTGCCTGATTCTCGAGTTTGACTCTCCCCATGAAACTCTTTTTTTCATCCTGGATCTCTTTCTCTTAAGCAGCTACGGCAGCTCTGAGCTCAGTATTAGCTCTGTCGATTTCTTCCTGCGTATAATTAAGCTGATACTCAGAGCCATCCTCACGGATCCAGACTCCTTCATACCAGTCATTAGTATCGAGGATTGGTAGACTTTGGATTTTCTTGCCAGAGAGCTTTACTATCTGTCTTGCTGATTTTTTAAAGTCTTCGTATTTCTTACCCTCTTGAGGGCAAGGTAGTATCTCGGCTCGACTTAGTTTGTAGGCTTTTAGATGCGATTTAGGCGAGCAGAAGTTTGCCCAGCTGCTGATGCCCGGATAGTTCTTAATACTATTGATTAGTCCGTCTTTGACTGGGTTGGTGTAGATATAGACAATTTTTTTCATTGCCCGTTCAGGATCAATCATTCTGGAGCAATCATAGCTGTCACACCAGATTGTGCGCTTACCGCGTCCCAGAACGCGGTTAAGGTAATGGCTGCTCTCAGTTTTAAACCGTTCCATGAAGCCTGGGATGTCCTCCGGATTAAAGCAACGTAAGAAGAAGTGGACGTGTGTACCGTTAAACAGAAAATGACTAAAGCTCAATTCGGGGGAAATCAGGTGAGCGCGGAAAAGCGAGGCGTAAATTAGTAATTTCACCAGAGGATTAGCCGGCAGCATCAGACCATCCTCTACGCTGGTAGTGATGCAATATACTCCACCGTTAAAGATTGCTTTTCGTAGTCTTGCCATTACAGTACCAGTAACGAAACTAATTGTGGTTTGTTGCTAGCTAGTAGGGGTGCTCGAGAAAAAAAAGAACTCGAAATATAGCGATTAAGCAATAAGCTAGCATTACCCAGTAGAGCAATTGAGATAACAAGTACCAGAGATCATACCAGCGTTACTAAGGTTATAAACAGCCACACCGCTAAAGATTCTTTCGAATAACTTGCGCAAAGTTATTACCTCTTCCACCTTAGCCAACAGAGATAATTATAAATGGGTAAATACTCATAGTAGGGATACAGCATAGCAGATATCTCTTTGCATGCTAAAGTGACCGTCTGGTAAATCTTAGAGAAGAATGCACGGCACTGCGCTTGGGTTGTTATGTAGAAATTAAACCTCTTATTAATATAAGTTTCTCTTACTTGTCAGAAATATACCTGTCAGTTATTTTAGAGCATTTGTAATGATCAAAGACTCTACAATTGATCGCGCCTTTCAAATCTTTAATACTCATAAGACATCTGAATTTGTTGTATCTCCGTCGATACCAATTCTCTATTTTGGGGATATGAGTGAATATGAGGACTCCAAGTTCAAAGTTATTACTGTAGGTAAAAACCCCTCAGATAATGAGTTCAGACTGTCAAAGTCTGAAGCACCTTCATTTTGCCGCTTTCCTGAATACAGTGAGACGCCATCAAGTTATCGAAAATGCTTAGACTCTTACTTTGACAAAACTCCGCTAAAGCAGTGGTTTTCAGCATTCGAGCCAGTTTTAAATGGATTAGACTGCAGCTACTACAAAGATAGAAACTTTCCCAACCGCGCCATCCACACCGATCTATGCTCGCCCTTGGCGACTACGCCAACTTGGAGCAATCTTAGCAGGTCAGACCAAGACATTCTCTTCACAGATGGGCTAGAACTGTGGAAACAACTCGTCGAGGATCTACAGCCTGACCTTATTCTGATCTCTGTCCCGGCAAAGCTTTTTTCGTATGTTAAATGCACCTCTCCATCTGAGTTAGTTACCTTTAAAAATAAAAAGGACGGAGCAGCTCGAAAAAAAGCCTACACCGTCTACAGTTCTACTCTTACTCTTAATTCGGGGAAGGAATGCAGAGTAGTAAGTGGTGCGGCTGCAAATAAACCTTTCGATACAATCTCTAGTGCTCAAAAGCTTCAGATAGGGCAGCAATGCCTCGGATAGTTCAGTTTCCCCATCCTGGTCAGGAGCATGGCAGTGATAGAGGCAATCGTTTCCATAAATCTTGGAACTCCGGTAGTCATAGGCGCAAATTTATCATTTCCCGTGGCGATTACGTTGATAATAAAAATAACTTAGTCACCAACGCCGAATTACAGTGTTGGGCAGAATGGGAACCAACTAGTGATGTGTCACCCTTAAAAAAGAATGCCTCGTCCCTTTTTCCTCGAAATTGTCACAGACCCTACATACCTAAAGAGCAACTAGCTTCACTAAATCAATTAGATAAAAAAGGTTCTTGCAAGGCAGATACCTTTCAGAATACCGACCCATTCATATTTGGCAACCAATTCAAATACTCCCTGTGTAAGCAATACAAGGATAAAAATGGAATTCTAACTTCATTGGCTAAGCTCGAGACTGGTTCTGTTATTCTTTTTGGTTCAACCAAAGGTAGGGAAAGAACTAATTCTTTTTTTCAGTTAGATACAGTCTTTGTAGTGTCTCACTATTTAGAGTATGACCCGTCTATAAATAAGTTTTGGGAAGAGTTAAAGGTACCGCAATATTATAAAGACTTAGTGCTAAAGTTAGCTTTTCCTAAATCATATAAGAAATCATTGAAGTTTAGATTGTATTTTGGAGCAACTTATCAAAATCCAGTCGGCGGTATGTATTCCTTCACTCCTTCTAAAATATCCAACGAAGAACTGGTAGGTTTCCCTAGGCTAAGATTAGAAAATCTAAATTATTTAACTAATAATCTGAATTCAGCTCCGAAATATACAGATTGTACCTTAAATAAATCCTCAGAAATTTGGAATTCAATAAGGGAACTCTCACGTCGGAGCGGATATCTGGAAGCAGTGAGGCTAAACTTACCTCTGAAGAAGTAAAAATAGGCTTTGGAGTGGTTAATCGTGCACAGCGCACCTGATATGCGGTGTCGGCGATTGCCGGATGAGACATCGAACACCTTAGAGTCAGGGTCTAGCCAAATGATTAAGCCGTAAATCAACACCGAAGTTCTCCGGCAGGGCGTGCTTTCGGCACAGACCGCCTTTACTACTAAAGTTCGCTCGGAGATAATTCTCCGCTTTTGTAGCGTTTTCAAATATTAAAATTTACGTTGCGCTTAGCGTAATTGATTAGGCGTTGGTCTACAGCGTGACCAAGCTGCTCCAGTTCAATCCTGGCTTCTCTGCAGCTGGCTACAAGTCTGTCTAACAGGGGCAACTCGCGAGCTAGCAGGTTAGCAGGATTCATTTCGCAGAGTCGCTCGAGGGTTTGGTAGTGAGCTCTTTGTAGTAAGTGGTGAGGTTTGATAGCTTCTTTTATGTTGCGGAGTGAACCGCAGCCCAATATTGATAGTACCTCAGTAAAATAGGGGTGGTTCATACCTTTCGATTGCAAATCCTGTTCAGCTTGATAGATAAACGCGTCCATTCTGTCGGGTGTTATATCTGTTAGCTCGGAGACCATCCCCGCTATCTTTTCGCTACTACCGGGTAAATCGCTTAATATCTTATGCAACTGGCCTGGGAAGCTTAAGGTCGGTGCGCGCTCAGAAAGCTTATCTCTGGTCTCTCTTTGAGATAAATCTAACCTATACTCAGCAAAGTGGTTAAGCATTTGGGTTAAATAGGCGCCGTGTTCAGTCTTGCTATGTCTTAGGTAGTTGCTATTTAAGTGAGCACTTAAGTCGGCCATAAGGCAAAATGCCTTGAAGTCTATCTCAGCAATATACTCAAGGGCGTAGCCATAATTGGCTAACCTTGAGAGCATTCTCTTCTCGAAGTCGTCGGAAGGAAAAATCTCATCTTGGCACCTTTCGATAAAATAACGAATCACAGGGCCTTCAATTGTAACTTCACTCAGATTTTCTGTTGCCAGTTCTGGGTTGTAGGTTCCACCAAGCTTCACTGAAGAATGCGACTGGAACATGCAACTCTCAATTAGATTAAGGTATCGAAAATCTAAAGTGTTGGATGCCGCAAATAGCGCTACGGGCTGAAAAGCTCCAATGGCTATTGTGCAACCAGCGTTTCTTATAACTCTTCTTCTTTTCATTGGTAATCTTTTGGTCAAAGTATCCTTAAATACTGCAGGCTCATTGATACCCTGTAAATATCTAAACGAGCGCAGACATCTAATAGTTTGAGAAAATTAGAGCAAAAGAATAATCTCTAATGATTTGTAATCTGAAATCGTTTAGATAGAGAGTTATTCTGCATTTAAAGGACTATTTGCTAATCCGGACTGAGGGGATTCTGAGTATAAACTGCAGAATAAGTCTATATTCTGGAGTTAGTAGCTCGCTGGGCCATGCTGACTTAGTTAGGTATAGAGTTTCTGTCATAAAAATGACCCTTAGTCGCAAGACCTGACTTAACTGACAGTAAGTCTCTTTGCTTCGGCAAATTCTGATCTTTTAGGTTACTACCCAAGAGCAGCAAGGCTTGTTCTGCTAATGAATTAGAAACAGTTACTATTACTACTGAAGTCATTAAAGGTAGTTCTCAAGCTGATCCCGACAAGGGAAATTGCAGAAGGGTCACACGCACCAGCGAAAGTATATTGCTCATGATCTTAGCCTTTAACGGTCTAAAAACTATACTGCTCGCTCAAACCCTTCAGCCCTACCCGACTTATTAATTTAGCTGTAAGGGTCTAAAATGGCGAAGGCTCTCATTTCGCATGATTAATCCTTTTTGCAATAAATCCATCCACTAAGTTTTGCAATTGGTTATATTCCGCTTGCTGCGCAGTAAAGCTTTCTTTCTGCAGCGTTATGCGGTGGTAGCTAAACCGCCCCTCTAATATTGGATCGAGTCCCATCTTTTCTGCAGTCCATTTAGCTAGTCTCCCGCGGTTACTGCGCAGGCCGGGGCTGTCGTTGAAAAAGCACTGTATCAGTAGGATATGTTTGTCAGTGTGAGCTACGAGGTAAGGCCAGTATTTTAGTACATTTGTACTCGGATGTTTTTGACTGGTTTCTACTTCTAAAAAGACAGCACGGTTGTCATCAATTTCAAAAATGCCGTCTGCTCTGCCCAGAGATTCACCTGCAGCGTTCAGCAATACTTTCTGCTTACCTGTGAAATTGACTGCCAGTTTAGAGTTGAGGAGCTCTTTTACTCGATCTTCATGGTCTTTGCTCATACTGCAAATAGTAATGGTCGAGATTTGGAAGTCAAATAGCAGAAGACGCGGGTTAACTTTTTTGGATTCAATACAATATCGAGAATTTCTTGAATTATGTGGATTCTTATCTACAATAATTTTACCCAATCAAGAGAACGGGGGGACGTGCAGGGCGAGCAGACTTTGTTTGGAAAGCAATGGTCTTAGGCCCCCGCTGTCCTTAAAGGTCAGTACAATAGAGTTCAATAATGAGTGAATTACGGCTAGATAAGGTGATCGATGTGGGGGTTAACCGCTACGTCCTGAAAGTGACGCCGGGTTATGAACTGATGTTTGGATTGATTCGGGGACGGCACCGGGATAACACTACTATCAGAATGCACGATATGTTTGGTGATGAGACTTCGTCGACTCAGATATTTGGTGTTAAAGACCCAATTAGTTCGTTCCGGGCGATAATTAAGGAATTTGTCAGTTATATCTTTGAGGATCAGCCGCCCTTTGTGAAGTTCTCGGCATCTGAGCCTTCGCGGATGAAGTTGTATGAGCGGGTTGTCAGGCAGCTGGAGCGTGAGACTGGGTATGAGGGGGTGTATAACAGTGATGGCTATTATTTGCTGGTCAGAGGGCGGCTGTAGATGTTGAGAGGTCACCAGTATGACAGAAATGCCTCCTCCTCTAGGATTCCAGAAAAATTAACAACGTTAGATTTGGCTGCCGGGAGATTCTGTTCCACTTGAGCAATGTATTAATTAGTTACTGAGGAATCGTGTTTAGAATTTAATTATTTGCTTTAAGCAGCAGGTAATTATTTAATATTTACAGTATTTAGAATTAATTCAAAGATGAACCTAGTAGAATCTATCAAACAACAAGGCAAGGGAGTAGCTAAAGGTATCTGTAATAGCCTACTAAGCG
Source organism: Prasiola linearis (assembly GCA_032356305.1). Taxonomy (NCBI): domain Eukaryota; kingdom Viridiplantae; phylum Chlorophyta; class Trebouxiophyceae; order Prasiolales; family Prasiolaceae; genus Prasiola; species Prasiola linearis. The sequence goes on along the minus strand of JAULKR010205207.1, from coordinate 11,017 downwards.
AAGAGACGCGCGTAGATATGGGTCTTGATGATTTGAGCGGTCTTTTACTCGATAATGCTAAATTATTTTCGGACCCTGTTCGTCTTACTGAAGGGCTAAAGAGTATCTCCGGCACTAGGTCTGACAAAATACTAATCGAGCTGATTCTGGAGACTATGTTTGAGCATGCTGGTGACACTATTACCAGAGAGGGACTTCTGCGCACTGTTGTCAAAAGAGAAAAGGAGATTTGTAGTTTAGCCCGGAAAAAAGAGTCGCTGGGAAGGCACAGTAGTGATTCTGTCGAGGCCTACCGGGCTGTAGCTGAAACTGCATTAGCAGACTCTGAAACTTCTGAAAAAGAGTACTTACTGTTAGATACACTGAGAAAGTCACTGAAGCTTTCGCGGTCAGATGTCTGGGTTATTGAGGCGAGGGCTAAGCAGTTTCCCAGAGAGGACAATGAGATACATTCTCCTGAGGAGATCGATAAAGTGGTTAACAGATTACGAACCCTTGGGATACTGTTTGAAGTTAAGCTAAATGGCAAAAGGGTTTTGACTATACCTGAAGAAGTCAGGTTATCGTTGCGCGATGTCATCAGTTTCGAATTACCTCAGGAAGCTCAAAGAAATCTGTACAACAAACTTAGCAGTGCTCAGCTGGGTTCGATCTTGTCTGCTTTTAACTTTAAGAAAAGTGGCAGCAAGCAGGATAAGATTAATCTCTTAGTTGAATCTAAGACAAAACCTTCAGAGGCACTTTCTGTGCTTGATAAGGCTGAGGTTCACTCGCTGCGGCAGTCAATAGAGAATGTCCGGAGCCGCGATAGAAAAGAGGATAAAATAACGGGGCTGGTCAATTACTGTTATTCTTTGCCGATTACTGATTGAGCGGCAGAGAAAAACCTGTTCACAGAAATTGATTCTAAATATCAAGTATTTGAATAATCGAAGCCTAAAAGAGCGCTAATCAGTGTCTTTGAGGTGCTAAGCCGGATTATAAGTAGATATTACTAGAAAAAATCCGTGTTTGTGACTATTACCATTAATATTAGGTAGTTAAGTGACAACTTTTGTGTACATGAACAGGCGATATCGGTACAGGTATGGAAGCATACGTACCCATAATTAGTTTTTGTGTACACGTTGCTCTAAAGTGGTCATAAATTAGTATTTATTGGATAAGTAAATAGCTGAATTAAGCGGTCGTTTAGATAGTAGTTACTTCTGCCATACTTTTCTTTTCTCAATAAGCCAATATCGGATACCAGACCTAAATATTTTGCTGCTGTTTTACTTTCCACTTGTAGGTCACGCGTTACAAAATCAATTTTAGTGTAAGGATGGCGAAATAGGTTAGTTAGCAGCTCTTGGCTGTATATCTTGGGAAGCTGATTTCTCAGCTCGCCCTTATACTCTTGCATCAAATCCTTGATTTCTTTAATTAGGGAAATTGTTTCCTGAGATATTTCAGCTACTCCTTTTAGTATAAACAAAATCCAATTTTCCCAATTACCTGTATCTCTTACTTCTTGGAGTAGCCTGTAATAATCAGCCTTATTGACTACAACGTAGCGACCCAAATAGAGAACTGGTAGCGTAAGCAAATCCTTACAGACCAAGTGAAGTATGTTAACAATACGTCCAGTTCGGCCATTGCCATCATAAAACGGGGGAACACTTTTAAATTGATGATGTATGATCGCTGTTTTAATTAATGTGTTAGTTTCTGATATGCTATCATTATTAACAAATGAAAGACGAAATTTTAGCTCTTAACTGCAGCGGGGTCGAAGTAGTGGCCACTTCACCATCGGGGCCGATGCCCCTTAGGCTGTCGGCTGAGCTTCTAGAATTTGGAAATCTAAAAGTACCTCTATGCCCCACCACTTGTCTGAGAACTTAAATAGCTTGTTGTGATTTAACTAACGCGCCCATTCAGGATAGTCTGCAGTGCGTGCTGCCTCGCGCGCATCTAGCTCAATGTCTTTGGCAAGCCGGGCGGCAAAGGTATCAGTAAGAAAAGCGGTCAGCTCCTCAGGTGAGGCGGAAGTGGAAATAGTGCTTCCGTAGTAGCTGATTTGCTCGACGTTAGTCAGATCGATTTTCACTTTTCCGTCGTGGAGGCTCAGGGTGGATCCGCTCAGAGATATTGCCAGGTTAGCTTCTCCCTGATCACGCTGATAAAGATTTACGACATCTAGTGAGCCCACTGCCCCGCCGCTGAACTCAAATCTTCTGCCTTCGGTTTGCTCAATTACGGTGGAGACAAAACCACCGCCGAGGAAAAAATCAGTGACGCCTGTCTCGGGCACACTAAAAGCATAGGTATCTCTGGCCTCCCCCTGGCGTTCGAACTGAGTTTCGTAGGAGTTCAGCTCTCCCTGCTTTGTAAAGGTAATACCACTAAAGCGGGAGGTAGTTTGCGCAAGCTCGCCAACCTGCTGATCTGCACTGACTGTAAAGTCTGTGGTGACGATCAGACCAGACAGATCCTCTGTTGGATTACCGGCTGTGTCCCTCTGTAGCTGACGTTCAGTTAGCTCCACTTTCAGACCGCCGGATGTTCCGGGGCTAATCCGGGAATCAAATTGGCTGATATCACTATCAAAGGTGGCAAGGCTGCTGCCGATTTTCTGTTCCAGAAACTCACGGAGTTCGGGAGTAGACGACATCTGCTCACTGGCAAGGGATACCAGGTCCTGATTATCAGTGACCAGTGTCTGCACTTTGGTCTGGATTTCTGCGCTAAGCTGCTGTTCTGATAGTACTCCGGCGCCTTTGTTCTCTTGAATCACTAAGGCAGAGTTAGGATCAGCTGCTGGGCTTACCCCATCTGCGGCAGCGTTGGCGACACTGCCAAATGTACTGCTGCTTATGACAAGAGCGGCAACAGCTATTGCTTTTATTGGCTCGGTTACAGCTCGGAGTCGGCTGGAGCTCAAGCCTCTGGCGGTAGTGACAGCGGTTTGATCTGTGGTGTCTGGTTGTTCTAACATACGGTATTTCTCGACCTCAATTTAGAAAAACATGAGGCTATTCTCTCCTTAATCTGGCAGACCAGGGATAGACTAAGGATTCTCTTGAGCAAGCGTGTAGCGCTGCTGCTCTAGCCTGGCTTTCTCAGACCCTGCTCCCAGTGTGTTAAAACTTTGGCCCTACAGACTAGCACACTGATAAATTCCCCGGGATGAACTGAGTACTTTAATCAGCAGATCTCTTAAGTTGTTAATCTTAATGTATATATTGCAAGTTAGAGTGTCACTTAAGACCGGATGAGCGTTTGCAATTGGCCGGACTGAATCTTACAGAAATCTTTGATTCCCTAAGAGAAAAGTCGTAAGTGCCTGTGGCCTATCTGCAACAGATGCTCCACCCCGGAAGAGTTTCTGCAAATCTGTCAGCTAGTGCAGGAGCATATACTAGAGGTCACCCGAGTAGGCTCTAAGATACTGAAATTTCCTACGTTTTTGACTAGTATTTCAGTAAAGAATAACGTTGCGGTCAAATATAAAATAGGAATTAACATAATGCTAAACTTCAAAAACTTAATCTTAAGTTTTTTGCTCAGCGCTTTGCTTGTTACAACAGGCCTCAGTGCAGAGACAAACAGACTTATTCAAGACAACCCTCCGGGACTATTTAATCCGGGCAAGGTTATTCGTATTGATACAAGCTACGATAACGTCACTGACTTCTTCCGTTGGGATGTAGTTTTTGAGGAAAACAGCAACGGTATTTTGCCTGACGCTTTTCAGTTAGCTGTTAACGGCACCGGCAAAAACCCTAAGGGCCATGATGGCGAATTAGCATTTTTCTATTTGGATGCTTCTAATCCGACTAACACAATTTTGACTGTCTATACCTATAACGGTCTGAAAGCATATCACCCACAGACTAGTTTTAAAGATGGTTCAGGCGCCCCGGGTGTTCAAGCCCCTGATAAGATTCTGACATCTAATGATGTAACGCTTGCGGCTGCGATTAATCTTAAGACCTACTCAAGAGATTACGTCGTTGACGGCAAAAATCGCAGAAACATGGGATTCTCTCTAGACTCATCGATCATTCAGGACCACGTCCCGGCATTTGCAGGAAGTATTTCTGACGGCGAAGTGTGGCAGGGTTCTCAGTTTGAGAAGAAAGTTGGCTATTGGTTTCACCATAAGACAGCTACTCAGAGTTCATATGGTGGAGATGGTTATCTGATAGATATCAGCTACGGACCTGAACTAGGTTGGGTTGATGTTGCAAACAGACCAACGTTTCCGGAATCTCCTTCATGTTTTGGACCATTTAACGGCGAGAGCGAGTCAAATGAGTTTACTCTTGAAGTCGGCGGCGACCTTGAATTTAATATTTCTGTAACAGACCCTCAGCTAGAGAATTTGAGCCTGTCTGTAGTTGGCGCACCTGAGAGCTCAGTCAGCACGATTGAACGTCTTGCTAATGGAAACAGTAACGTTAAGTTTGCCTATCAGCCTCCGTTCGCAGATGAAGGGACAATGTTCAACATTGACTTTACTGTAACTGATTCAGTTCAGGCCAGTGCTACGTGTTCTGCTAAGGTAACTGTAAATGCTAACCCTGCTCCGATAAGTAATATTACTAGTGTCGGCAGCTTAAGCTGTGCTGAAGCTACTACTACTATTAGTTTAGATGGCAGCGGGTCAAACGATGAGAACACGGCACCACAGGAAGAGCTGACTTACAGCTGGACATCTAATTGTCCAAATGCTGAATTCAGTGATGACTCTGCTGCGTCTACTCAGATTACTTTTGACTCTACAGTCGATAACAAGCCGACAGGTTGTATGGCATTTCTAAAAGTCAGCGACGGACAAAAGTCTGACACTGCTGAGATTGACCTTGCTGTAAGTGGCTGTACTGAGGATTGTGCAGGAACAATTAACGGTTCTGCTGTAATTGATAAGTGTGGCGTTTGTAACGGTGGTGATGCTGACCTTGACCGGTGTGGAATCTGTAATGGTGACGGCAACAGCTGTCTTGACTGTACAGAGAATGACCAGTCAGCAAGCATTGCTGAGTTAGACAGTGGTTTATTTCAATTAAGCCGTGACACTTTCAGACTTGCACGTTCGATTCGTCAGAATACAAATGGCAAACTTGGTAAGCGTCTGAACGCGAGACTTGAGGAAACTCAGGAGTTATATGAGGCTGGTTGGGCTGCTATCAACAGTATTCCTTCAGTTGTAGCGAGTTGTGATAATCAGCAGTTCTGCTCACCAACAGTGTTTACGCAAAGCGCAAACGTTTTTGAGGAAAGCACTACAGCGGTCAGAAAGAATGCTAAGGTCTTTGTCAGAAAACTGACAAGAGTTTTGCGTAAGCAGAATGTAAACCGTGCTAAGCAACGCAGACTAAGACGTCCGTTTAAGAGGATTAAGAGCCTTAATGATGAGAACCTTGCTAACTTAAACACGTTGACTATCAGCACTGACGTTTGTCAGTAGACTGAGCATCAAAAAACTCTGCGGCGGGAATACCCGCCGCAGACATCTCCTGTGATCCTACAAATGTAGAGTCGTCACACCCTCCCCCCTAGTTCCTGGTCCTCAGCGGTCACCAAGTTATATCACTGTTTTTTCTCCGCCGTTAACTGTCCACGGAGACGTTGGAAACAAAATAGCTCTAATTGAACTAGGTAATGGCTCGCGGATTCGTGTATAGAGCCTGCTAAAAAAGCTATTTAGGCACTGATGCCCAAAACTAAGGGTTAGAACCGATCTCTGAAGTGCACGGGTTTTGGTCATTGTTGGCGACAACCTTTGAACTTCACAATCCTGACCAATCGCAATGCTACTATTCATCACTAAAGTATATCCTCAGGAGGTCCTAAATCTATTTTCTCAGTAGGAGAAGATTTGGGAAACTTCGAGATGTTTGCGTCCGGCACGAGAGCGAAGCTCTTGTGAATTAGGGGTTAATTATTCAGCAGACCTAAGAAGAGAAACGACCGGAGATCTTGTGTCCCGTTACCAGATCCTCATGAAATGCTGTATGAGCGGAAAGCCTTTTAGAACCAAGCTTAATCGGGGTTCTGCTGAGCTGCAGTGCCATCGAAATTTCTGATGTTAAAGTTAAACATTCTAAGCTGCGCTGATGGATGTTGAGCAGAAAAGTCAGGTCAGCTAGGGTTCCTACTGCCTGGCGGTCATTAGTTTTGTAGTAATCTGCGGGAGAATTCAGCGCGCAAAACCTTAGGGCTTCAGCCTCTGAAACACCCTCTGCGATTAGCACTCTAAACAGGCAGTCAGCAAACAATAAAGACATGTTTTTGATGTCAGATCGCTTTTAGTAACAGGCAACTACAGTGTAGCCGGTGGCAGAGTGCATAAAAATCAGCGTCTTTGTAGAGCCAATTCTGAGCAGGTTAACATACCAATCCGCTGAGGTGGCCAGGCCGGGTTCAACGCTCTGAACTTCCTTTTCTCTCAGACATAATTCAGACCTAACTTTTCTTGTACAAAGAAATTTGGCAGTAGATCCCTTATCCGACATAAGCATGTTTTAACCTTACAAAGCGCGATCTGGTGATAGCTACAGCTCGAACTGATCAGTGTTCCTTAAGAATTTTACGAAGTAGAAACCAAGAGAAATTCCGACCGGCCGCCCTTTCTAAGCTCGTTTACTGCGGTCAGCTTCGTAGTCAGAGTAGTTTCCTTCAAACCAAGTCGGTCCCGCATCACCTTCAAAAGACAAAATGTGAGTAGCTACCCGGTCGAGAAACCATCTGTCATGGGAGATGATCACTGCACAACCAGCAAAATCGTTGAGGGCATCTTCAAGTGCCCGGAGCGTATTAATATCAAGGTCGTTTGTCGGCTCATCCAGTAGCAATAGGTTCGCCCCCTCTTTTAGCGCCATGGCCAAATGGACCCGGTTACGTTCTCCGCCGGAGATGCTGGCAATTTTCTTTTCCTGATCCTGACCGCCAAAGTTAAATTTACTGACATAGGCGCGGGCGTTAACAGATCTGTCACCGACCATCATTGGATCGGAGCCGTCGGAGATAATCTCGTAAATTGATTTTTGGGGATCGAGATTGTCGTGGCTCTGATCTACGTAAGCGATTTTGACTGTATCACCTGTCTTAAATTCACCTTTGATAGGTTCGAGTTCCCCGGTGATCATTTTAAACAGGGTAGTTTTGCCAACTCCGTTGGGACCGACAATGCCGACTATTCCGCCCTGCGGTAGTGAAAAGTCCAGGTTCTCGTAGAGCACACGGTCCCCAAAACCCATTGAGACGTTTTTGGCTTCGACAACTTGAGTACCCAGCCGTGGACCGGTCGGGATAAATAACTCGAGACGCTCTTCTTTTTTGCTGGACTCTTCTTTAACCATGCTTTCGTAGGCAGAGATTCTGGCTTTTGATTTGGCCTGTCTGGCTTTCGGTGACATGCGAATCCACTCAAGCTCGCGGGCCAGAGTTTTTTGACGCTTTGATTCTGACTTTTCCTCGCGGGCCAGACGGTTTTGTTTTTGTTCGAGCCATGAGGAGTAGTTACCTTCCCAGGGAATCCCCTCTCCACGGTCAAGCTCGAGAATCCAGCCGGCCACATTGTCTAAGAAGTACCGGTCATGGGTGACGGCAATTACTGTGCCTTTGTAGTTTTGCAGGAACTGCTCCAGCCAGTCTACAGACTCAGCGTCTAAGTGATTGGTCGGTTCATCAAGCAGCAAAATATGCGGCTCGATCAGCAGAAGACGGCAAAGTGCCAGTCTTCTTTTCTCACCGCCGGAGAGGTTTTTAACAATTGCATCAGCCGGGGGGCAGCGCAGAGCGCTCATTGCCCGCTCAACCTTATTCTCAAGTTCCCAGGCATTGTGGCTGTCCAGTTGTTCCTGAACCTCTGCCTGACGGTCAATCAAATCGGCCATCTCTTGGTCGCTCATTGGTTCGGCAAACTTCAGGTTGATCAGCTCAAATTCCTTTAGTAATTCTCCGGCTTTGCCTAAGCCCTCTTCGACAATCTGTTTAGCTGTTTTTTCGGGGTCGAGTTCTGGCTCCTGCTCCAGCATACCCACGGTGTAGTCCTCAGAGACAAAATTAACTTCACCCTGAAAGTCCTTGTCTTTGCCGGCGATGATATTTAGCAGAGAGGATTTGCCTGAGCCGTTAAGACCAAGTACGCCAATTTTGGCACCATAGAAAAACGAGAGGTGAATGTTTTTTAGGACTGTTTTCTGCGGGGGAAAAGTTTTAGTTACGCCGCTCATTGAGAAGATAATGTTGTTATTCATAACTCCTGTATAGCCTATAAAGAAGAACAGGTCAGCTGTCCCGGAAACAAAATTTATTAGGATAGCAGATAGAAGTGTTGAGCAATTAAGTGAGCCTTTCCATTTCTCTGCACGCAAAATCTCAGATTTCTAATCGAAGGAGTGAATGAATACTTAAAGTTAGCAAAGTTCTCTTTGATGAGGCTCTCTATCCTTGTAGTTGAACCCACGATTTCTGATGGTTACAAGTTTTGTGCTGACAACGGAAATCGGAGCCTACCTTGGGGATCTGCAGCTGACTTTAGTTTTAATCTCTGAACTATTTTAAAACTGTCCTCCCTTTGAGAGGACAGTTTACTGATTCTTTGGGAATCAGAAGCTAGTTAAAAGCGAGGGCTCTAGCCTGCAGAGCAGACCAGAATCTCATCTCTGAGGCTCTTAGTGTTTTTAATGATTGTTCTACGTAATCCTTTAGAACGTTTCACCAAGAATCTGCCCCTGCCGTATTCCAGACCGCAGCCACCAAGACCACGCAACACCTTGCGCTCAATCTTTTTGGCGCGCTTGATAATCTGCTTTTTAGTCAGCTTAACTGTGGCCAGCTCGCAAAGCCCGGTTGGCACAGGATCGCAGGTGTAGCTCTCATTAGGCACATCAACCCAAGTCAGCGTCCATAGCTCGTCATAGAGTTTCTGTGCTGAGTTATTTAGGCGATCAATCTGTCTGTTGGACAAGCCCTGACAACCGAGCACCCTAGCAGCTCTTTTACCGGTTCTGGTGGCTTTTGAAACATTTCCGACTAAGGTGCCGGCAGCGCCGTCAATCGCAAATTGCTCAGGCCGCAGATCCTCAACATCACAGGCTTCTAGCCCCTGGGTTGGATTAGTCTCACCAAGGCTTGGCTCAAAGCAACCATTACGGTTACTGTCTTCATCACCGTCTGGAAAACTATCTCCGTCGGTGTCGTTGCTGACCGGATTAGTATTCTGCTCGTCAGGACATTGATCAGCCAGGAACACTGCCGGATTACTGCCAGTATAAGGTACACCTGTACACTCACTGATTCCGCCAGGAATTGGCTGAGTAAAGCCCAGCTCTATTCCGTCACTAATATTATCCATATCCGTATCAAATAGTTCAGGACTCGTTGAGTACAAGGCTGTTGGAGTATTGGCTCCGGCAGCTTTCTTACCTTCTTGTCCGTCAAAGATTCCATCATCATCAGAATCAGCATCCAGCGGATCGGTCAGAAAACCGTCAACTCCGGCGGTCACTTCTTCACCGTCGTTCAGGCCATCATTATCAGTATCGTTATCACATGGGTCTGTACCGATCATTGTTTCCTCATCATCTTTGAGTCCGTCCATATCCCGGTCATCCGCAGGATTTGGCTGCAGATAATTTGGGGTACCGTCCATGTCAAAGTCATCATCAGTAAAGTCTCCGTTGTTGTTGATGTCTTCAACTCTGGTTGGAATGCCGTCGTTGTCATCATCAGTATCTCTGAAGTCACGCCTGTCGTCGGAGTCAGAATTCTGAATCGGTGAATCACTGCCAACGATATCAGCAACAGAGAGTCCGTCGCTGGAGTTGTCATGATTATCAAAACAATCAAGCAAGCCGTCATTATCAGCATCAGCTGCAACATCGCAGACAAAATCAATAATGCCATTTATGTCAGCATCGTTACCTTCAATCAGGTCAGGAACTCCATCATTATCAGAATCGTTGTCCAGATAATCCGGACTGTCAGTTCCGTCAGTATTGCATGGTACAGTGAGCAAACTACCGCTCCCGACTGCATCATAGGCGTCATCAATCCCGTTAGAATTAGAATCTGCTCCGAGTGGGATTACATAAGTACTGACACTGTCATCCGGTCCGCACTGCGCTTCGATGTTATCAACAATCCCGTCATTATCAGAATCAATATCCTGCGCATTGCTTAGTCCGTCGCCATCGGCATCCTTAAATGGATAGTCAGGATTTGCCGGTACCTCAGCAGTATCATCCTGATCATCACACCAGCCATTTGGTCCGACACCATCATTGCTGGTGCTTGCAGAACAATCAACTTCACCGTCGCCGTCAAGGTCAACATTGTCGCCCTCAATCGTGTCAGGGATACCATCGTTATCAGAATCAGGGTCTCTGAAGTCTGCAATGCCATCGCCGTCTGTATCAAGCAAGGTATCAATAGTTGAACCAGCCTCATCGCGATCCGGTGTACCATCATTATCAGAATCTAAGTCCAGATAATCAGGGATTGTATCACCGTCAGTATCGATACTACCCTCGAGGGCATCAGAAATTCCGTCGCCATCAGAATCAGGATCCTGAAAGTTAGGAATACCATCGCCGTCGGTGTCACCTTTGCCTTCAACAGAATCAGGGATGCCGTCCATGTCTGAATCAGTGTCCAGAAAATCAGGAGTCGGATCTCCAGTGCCGCTGTCAGTATTTGGAACAGTCAACGGAGTGTTGCCTGAGTCAGCATCAATGATATCCGGGATGCCGTCGCCGTCATCATCAGTATCATTAGCATCGTCAACGCCGTCACCATCGGTATCAGTCCCTGTCTGGCAGGTATCATCAATTCCGTCAGCAGGAGCAAGGTCTGTTCCACCGGTCTCACAACTATCAGGAATGCCGTTACCATCTGCATCAACAGGGACATCAACTACACCGTCATCATCAGCATCAAGGTCATCTCCGCGGCCGTTCTCATCAGCTTCGTCGACATCAAATAGTCCGTCACCATCAGAATCAAGGTCACGATAGTTAGGCAG
>JAULKR010205096.1:0-16526 GCA_032356305.1 Prasiola linearis | reverse complement strand
GAGAGAGAGAGGGAGAGAGAGAGAGAGAGAGGGAGAGAGAGAGAGGGAGAGAGAGAGAGAGAGGGAGGGAGGGAGAGAGAGAGAGAGAGAGAGAGAGAGAGAAAGGGAGAGAGAGAGAGAGAGAGAGAGAGTACTTGTTATCGCCACCTTGCTTAAGGGTCAACACCCTACACACGATTGCGATTTATCTTTACCCCGGCTGGCCGGCGGGCACTTACTAGTATAATTATAACCTTGAAACCTCTTTACTGCATTTCTTGCCATTGGCCCCAGCGCAACTCACATACACATGCCTTAAGCCTGGATATCATCGAGGAAATCGTTTATTCTAGGGAATGTTACTTATCCAATCTTGGATGCAACCGGTCGATGGGATTGAGACCTGCCAAACATGTACTGGAAAAGATCTTAATATTGACTTATCTAGTTTCCGTGAGCACTGATCACAAGCCGGAACGAATATCGATGCCTCCACGTCCAAACGATAGACACTAATCCGGTTTATAAACGCCAAGAAGCGGCATCCAATTACATATGTTGCCTCGTCAAAACCCAAATGTGACGGAAGCCAAGTTCCAATCATCTGAAAATTTGATTATCAAATTTCTATGGTGACACCAAAGCACGACTGTGTTAAAAACCAAGTTCTAAGGTTTTAGTAATGTGTCCAACCCTTGAGCAGCTGATGTTCAAGGCTCTGCATGTAACAATGGACATTTCCGACTTGCAATCGCATCAGTATGCCAATGGAAATTCCTGTGTGATAAAAAGACAGATGAAAATTTGAGGCTTCCGTGGTAATTGAAGCTGCGCAAGAATGCTATCGAAAACGACTAACTTTAATTGACAGTCCAAAGCTCTTACGTACATAGCGGACAAGGATCAACACTTGAGACGGTATAAATAGCATCGATGAACGCTGGACCATCCGCAGGCAGCGCGTTTGAAGCCTCACGTGACACAGAAAGGGTGTGTGGGTGTGCATGTTCATACGCTCGTGCTCGTGCTCGTGCGTTCGCGCGTTGTGTGTGCGAGTTCGTGTGTGTGCGTGTGAGTGTGAGTGTGTGTGTGTGTCTGCGTCTGCGTTTGTGTCTGTGCCTCTGTACCTCTATGTTTGTGTGTCTGTGTCTATCTGTGTCTGTGTCCGAGTTCACACGTGTGTGTGTGTGTGTGTGTTTTGGCAGGTCCAGGGGCAGCAGGTCGACCTCTGGGTGCAGCTCTGGAAGCTGACGGCGGCCGCTGAGTTAGTGAGCAGCTCGGGAGTGCTACGAGACGTCACCTCCATGTGGATCGACTTCCTCAAGTGCCTCGGTCCCAACGAACTGCAACCTGCACACGTGGAGGTGTACTCCTGGCTCGAGAGTTTCTGTGTTTGCACGTGTGTGTGCGTGTTTCGTTGACTCACTGCTGCCGCCATATCCCCTACAACTTGTATGAGGGCAGATATGCATATTGGAGTGACAATGCGACCTGCACAATGTGTCTGCGTGTGCATGTCCATGTGGCCCCCTGCCCTTTTCACTGCCTAAGGGTTTAAGCCAATGCTGGAAAGCTCACCGTTTCTTATCCGCTGCTGCATTGCTACCTTCTGTGCAAAGGAAAACTCGAGTCGAGTGAAACTTGCAAGGACGAGTGCGTGTCCCTACATATGCAAGCATAGGAAAGCACTTTGACCACCTAGGCATCTTTGAGCTTGGAGAACGTGCAAGGGCATGTGCATGTCAATAAAATCATGCTGAAACAGCAATTTGGCACATGTTTACCTTGGCATGCATCTTTGAGCTTGGAGCATGTGCACATGCCCTTGCATGTGCATGTCAATGCTGAAACAGCACTTTGGCATGCAACATCCCCATGCAAAGGAATACATTGGTAAGCAGCCTATGTCCTTCAATGCACTTGTTGATGCAAGCAGCTTGAAAACGCAAATCTCTAGGCTTTTAATTGTGCCTACGAGCTCAATTGACGTGATGCACCTGCAATCGGGTGCTGGAAGCTGCGATATGACTGGACTATGATGTTTGGTGGCACAAGGTGTCAGTATTTAATGTACAATAGTAGAGCAGAAATCGATGTTCGTCGGCACAGGCTGTTATCGGGCTGTGTGCTGCCACCAAGAATCACCGTGCTGCTAGAATCATCTTCAACTCAGCTCAGGCGCGGCTTCTCACAATACCACATTCGTGTAAACCACATTCGTGTGCTGTGGTCGATGAATGAGCTCGGGAGACCTGCTTCTGTGAGCGCCTTGTGCATATGTGGAGATTTGACGATGACAGACATCTTGCCGTCTGACATCTCCTCAAATCAACGATTGCAGCTTTGTTTGCTAGATTATTTATTTCCGCGAGTCGAAAGCCTTCCCCTCCTCCCATTCCCCCTGGCGCTCGTGCAAATACGACATGAACCTCAGACTGATATATTATCACGGTTTTAGTACTCCAATTCGGTCGCTATCTGCTAACCGCTGACATTATATGGCTCGTCATCAATCTTTTCAGTGTAAGAGTCTGCCTTATATATACCTTCAAGGTTTCAGGATCAGTTGGTTGACCAAAGGCCCGTCAGACAAAGGTCTGCTCGACATTTTGCATTTTTGCGTGCGGTTGTTCTGATTTTCTTGTGATTGTTCTGATTCTCTGCCCGGTCCGTATGCTTGTTTTCTTTGGTCAGGGGTAATTTGTCCTGATGCACCTCTGCTGCTCGAATGACTCATCTGCCAGCTGTGCCCCAAGTGACCGAAGCAGCTCCACAACAACGCGCCATAACAACATTGTTTGCTGCCTCAAGATGCCGCTGTTGCTCGTGTGCTTCAAAGCCATCTACCTGCGCCAATGGTTTTGTTTGGTTTCCCTCACCCTGGTTTTGTTGAAGCAGTTCATTTAAGCTGTCGGCGGTCAACACCATTGATAGAGCTTATAGGTTCACTGATTGAAATTCAGCGTCTTATCCTTTGGGGAAGCTTATCCTTATCTGTGGATGAAGAGTCATCAACTGCATTCACAAAAAGCGCAAGATACCGAGATTCTAGCCTCATTCACAGGAGCAGGGACTCATAGAGACTCCCTCTGAGTATGACGTGAATCAGTCTACTGAACAAACCTACCTCATGATCGTCACCTCTTAAAACATTTTCAGCGGGTTTGCCTGCACAGGAGAAGCAGGTGCCCATGACAGAGGCCCTCTTCTGCCAGCTGGCACGGTGCTGGGCTGTGTGCGGCAAGTCCGAACAGCTACATGCGCACATACGGGCAAGGCAAGCTGAGCAGCACGTCATCCCACTGAAGGTGTCGTACCCTCCAGAGTGTGACGGTGACAGAGTGTGATGGTGACAGAGTGTCACCGTGTCATTGTGTCTATGATGTCACTTGCGCCTTCATGCGCCATGCAATGAAGCTGTCGCACGTCCGATCGCAGTTCTTGGAGGCAATCGTGCCTTTTGGAGCAATTTGTATGTCCAATCGTAGCTCTTGAGCAAATCGTAGCTCATGAGCCAAGGTGCAGCTGTCAATGTGCTATATTCATCAGCAGAGTGATGAGCTAAAGGTGCTCGACACCACTGTCTTCGTAGCTCGGGGTGTAGGGCTTAGGGATTAATAAGCTCCCTTCTTCACCTCACCATTTAACATTCTCCTGAGACGGCAGGTGCGAGCTATATAAGCAGCTTCTGGTGCGCCAGTGGTAGCTCTATTTTAGCAACACAACACGATCCTTCGAAAGAACTGTGCCTCAAAGTAATTGAAGCCAGTGTACCAATAAGTTTCAAGAACGAAAGGATGAACCCTCGTTCAGGGCTGATGGTATAATCTCATAGGATTTTGGAGTGTGTGTCTGGCTACGCTGACCAAAACGAGCCTCATAAGTAAGCCAATGTGGTTTAATTGCTGTTCACAGCTTACATAAGACATACAATTACCAAAGAGTGGTTGATCGTCGTGGCATGTTTCGTTGCAAAAGGCTTTTCCTTGTTACTTAGTTCCTGTTCTCGGCAGGTAAGCTGTATAAAAACGGAGTGTGCATGTATCGCTAGACCCCAAAGTCTACACCGGCATCAGACTTCTTCCAGACTTTGAATGGTTGAGAGCTGTATCCGAATTTTGGTAAGCTCTGCTGGCTCGCATGTGCATCGGTATGGCAGAGCTCTGGATTGGACCGTTACCATTGATGTATTACTACGTATTGAAGTGCACTATGACTCTAGTACTATCAATACTGGAAGATAATTAGGATGGAGCTGTGCACCGTAAGGCAGACCTTTGATACACGTCAGTGGATGCTTACTGAGTGACTTAGAACTACGGTGTAAAGTGTGTAATCTCTTTACAGGACCTTTCTTTGGTCTTGATGTCATCGGACAGGTTTGGGAAATGCTGATGGAGTGCTACATGGTCGATTGGAGAGCATCTATGGTGCCTTTTGAGGTCAGCTGATTGCCACAGTAATGCTGACTGACTTACTTCCAACTTTGTGCACTTGATGGCGCATAGCAAAGTCTTAATTTGTCAAGACTCCAACAATCGTTACAATGCTTCCTTTCTATCTATACTCTACTAAGTGGCTGGTTTGTAATTGGCTTGGTATGTGAGACACGCTGTGTGTGTGTGTGTGTGTGTGTGTGTGTGTGTGTGTGTGTGTGTGTGTGTGTGCGCGCGTACGTGTCCGTGTCCAAGATCGTGTCCGTGTCCGTATTCGTGACCGTGTGTGTGTGTGTGTGTGTGTGTGTGTGTGTGTGAGTGTGTGTGTGTGTGTGTGTGTGTGTGTGTGTGTGTGGTGGGGGGGGGGACTTGTATGTGTTCATATGAGTTAATCTCTGACTCAGTGAAATTCACGAAAGTTACCTCCATCTGGGTGCACTAGATGACCTGCATGGACATAGATGAGGGAGCAATGATGCGTAATCCCATGCTGCAACTGATTGAGTACTTTTAACCTCTGTGCTCTATGCCTTTTCAAGTGCTTCACACCCCTGCTGATGCAGCTCTTTCAGAGCGAAGTTTCGGCTCCTGCAAATGATATTTCATCTGCTGAGAGGGGTTCCTCTCAGCGGCAGGCACCTCTACCACCGCCAGAGTATGGCCAGGATGCAAGTGGCTTCGGGACACTTCAAAATACACTAGACGAACCTCTATGGGTGCTTTTGGCGCCGTTCAGCTATCCGTTTAAATGTCGACTGCTTGTGCCGTGCATGTACATCAAGAGCCTCTGTGGCACTACGGCCTCATGATCTGACTTGCATCTCTCATATCAAGACCGTGCTTCCTACCAGTGTTCATGCTCCTCCTCCAATTGTGCAGGAAACAATAAACCGTGATCTAAAGCAGATCTATCTCAATTTGAAGTACGTCGTATTCCCGTTTGGCTCTGATCGCTACGAGCAAACTCATGCACTCCGCAACTGGGATTTATGGGGTCCTATGGTAATCTTATGTCGACCCTTCCGCGGTTTCTGTCCGAGCTGCACTTGGTGTATCGTCTGATCGTGCCTGTCCATCATATGCATACAGACGATTCTTGATCGCAGGTCTTTACTCTGGTCTTAGCTGCCTGCCTCTCCATTGGATACAAACCACCCTCGGCAGTCTTCTCGGTGAGCAATGGGCCGTGGAGTCAGTCCGCGATTATGCGCATTCTCTTGTTGCTTGCTCTTCAGCACGCATACGAGTTTCTGAGCGTAATGTTTTTTGCTTCATCGGAATTGTGGATCCCAGTGATGGCATCTCTAAGCCACGTCCATCTTACTACTACGCAGACTATAACTTTGACCTTTTTGTAACCACCCAGCAATCCCGTCTACTGTGATGCGATGCTTGAGTGAATAATCTGAGAAGTGCTGTACTGCCACAACGGAGTCTCTGTATTACAATCGCAGGTAGTGTTTGCGACGGTCTCCTTTGGCAGTTTGGTGTTGACGGTCAATGTCGTACTCCTGGTGAGCCGATGGGTTTCCAACACTGCTGCATCACCTGCTCATCGATGTGCAATGAATGGGATCTAAAAGCCTTCAACAGCTTTGTCACTCAGGGTGGGAATATCGGGTTCTTCCAGGCATGACCTTTCTACTGCCTCACCAACCTGTTGACTATATCAGCTGTGATCTACGGTATAGCAATGCGTAATTACCAGAGTGAAGCTTCTTATTGTTTTACCGAGTATGCAGGCGCTCTGTTTGCTTGGATACTGCCTCTTCCCTATCGATATCGCTTCACTTGTTTCTGTTTTGGTGAAGGTTCGCATCGTCAGGCGAGTCTCTGTACGGTCAAACCGTCATTTTGATTCGTTTCTTGTGCACAGCAAGTGGAAAAGAGTGCGAGGCGCTGACTTGCACGTTCTTTCGTAGGTATATCGTGACGCCCGCCTGTGTGACGTGGGCGTCTTGGGCAGCTGTTCCATTCATTGGTGGCAGTGTTCCTCCCGAACGACGAGCGCTAGCAGTCTTTCCGTTGCTGCTCCTGTACACTTCCCTTGGGTGGCTCACACTTGTCCGATGAGTAAGGCGCAGCTGCTCGTCGTACCTGTGAATCATGTGACCGAATGGATACTTTGAGCGGTGAATTGGTGACTGCAATGTCACGATGATTATGGAACGAAGCAGAGTAGTGAAAAGGGGGAAGGAAGAGTGAACCTAGTAATACTACATGTAGCGCGAGGAAAGGGGATGCGAAGTAGGTAACTTGGTGCAACATGTGGATGGTAAGATGAATGTCCACAATAATGTGTCAAAGGAGCACATAGTACTATGACTAGTCGCTGGTGCTGCGTGGGCTGATCATTCATTTTAGAAGCTGTTACTTGCTCCACCCAGCAAATTTTATGCTTGGTTTATTGTATTCCTCTGCTCGGGTTTCTCAAATCGTTCTGTTTAAGATGATGTTATGCATGCATAATATGTCTGTCAACATCAACGAGTCGTTCGTGCGTGAAACGAAGGACGCATGTGCATGCGTCAAACGAGGAAGGTTGCAGGATCTAAGATCACGAGACTTGGCTTGCACATATGCCCACCATTGCTTCGTGTATCGCAAATGCAGTTCAGCAGCCGCTACGTGTAGGTACATGCTGCAGACCTCCCCTTGAAGATTCATACATGCGAAGTCGTTCGTAATTGATAAACATATCTCAGCAAATTGTGTAATTGTGTGCTTTTCAGAGCGCTCTAGATTACGGCATAGCCATGCTGGCTGCAGCTGAGGGACATGAGCTTCATGTCTGCATACTCACCCATGTCTCTAATCTGAACGTGGACAATCACTCATATAGCTAGGTCACTACGCACAACGTCGTGAATCTAAGAGCTAAGAGATTTTTGTGTCGAGGGGAGCTTTCGGTGCAAGTTAAAATATACTGTCACAATTGTTAGCTCGGTTGCCACAGATCTTTGAGTATTTCGTCAGCCGATTTGACAGCGATTTGCAAAAGTTGTGCATCAGTATACATCTACTTACATAGAGATAAAGTTACACGTAGAATGTTGTGAAGTACATGCATTTCAAACAAGCACACTGTAATCGGATTTGCAAAGTTATGACAGCACAATCATTACATTTGATATCATGTTTGACACATACATGGTACATATGACTGGATTTGACATGCATAGCATGCTTCTTTCCTGCTTTCGACGAGTTCAAGGTCATAATTATTTTCATAAGCCATGCTAGCCTTGGAGAACAGAAATTTGACTTCGCTAGAACTTAATAACTTTGATGTTATTTGAAGCATCAAGTCAGGGAGCAGCCTTTAAATGGCCCCTAACCCATATGTAGGTTGTTTATAAAAAAAACATTTAGGGCAGTATTAATATTTGCACTCACTGAGTAACCTGGCCCATGGGCAAGCAAACTTGGCAATCTCAGTACGCGGTAAGCCAACAGATAATGCACGACTGTCTGCAGGAAATGCCTGCATCAATGTACGTTCCAAAGTTGCCAATTCAGTACCCACGAGATCCAGCTGGCAATTCTGCGTCTTCACCTGACGTATCATTTAAAACTTATAGTATTCACCTGTCCTGCGTGACTGCACTTTCACCCAGAAACTTTAATCGCATCAGATTATTGTCAAATTAATTTGTTGAACACTATGAAAGCTAGACAAACAGTAGTCCTCGCATGATGAGACAAATCTGTGCCTTTGCTCTTCGAATACCTCGCCACATGCAGAAGACTTTCGAGCAGTCTCAAGCGCTGAGCGCTTGAGAATTGTATGGTAGCTATGATATACGATTGTTGAAGAGATTGGGATTGCTGGGTGTTTGCAATCCTACGAGATGGCGGTGCCACAATCCGAACCCACAAGCAGTCGATTGATAGCTGACATACGCATTCCAGGATACAGTAGCGGAAGGCACATCGCGTGGGATGCTGGAAAGCTTTCTCTCTTGGCTGTAGAAATGCAGGCTGCAACGGCAGACAACAGCGGCACTGCAATCTGTGTTCTGCATCCGGACAACATGCAGGCATGGCCATTCCCTCTTGTTGCCAAAAAGCTGCAAAGAGCTTTTTCTGCCGCCTTTTCTGCTGAAAAATCATTTGGATATGTACTATTGACGCCGCTCTGATATGAAGTGGGTTGTGAAGCTGCATGTCAATGCTGCCTGAGGTACTCGTTGACAGGAACACGCAACCTTGCACCTCAGCGCAAAGGCTGGAGCTTCTCGCGAAGACCCTCACGTGGGCGCCGGGGGAAGTCAATGTCATTCCGTGGTCTCCCCACACCTAGCATCACTCGCATGGGCACCTGTTGGATGTCCACCGACATTGCTCACAGCAACCCAAGGGGTGAGGGTATGGCCATGGAGTCGCTGAGTAAAGTACAAGTGCGCGGAGACACCGCAGATGCTCCGCTTTGACTGCCAGTATCACATGATGTGTACGACCAATCGACAATCAAGATAAAAGCTTAGACCAATACACTTTCACAGCTGAATGTCGGTGTACAGGGTAGCATCCAAGTGTGGTCCTTGACTTCCAATACCCCCGTCGACCGCCCACTAACGGTGGACGAGTGGTTCGCTGAAGCTCCGGCCAGACTCGACTCTCTTGGTGCGTGCACTACCTGCTGTGCACGGCTCATCTGTCGTGTGCACGCATATGAGCATAAACATTAGCTTCGCCGGTCAAAACTGCTTCAGAATCGTAGTGTCGTGACGTTAAGGGCGTCTGCATGCCTCCAGGCAGCCCAGTTGACACGTGACAGCAAAGCACCTATCGATGCGTGCTTGTGCACCTGCATTCAGCGTAGCTGTGTCTCTGTGAAGGATATCAAGGTGCTACCTTTGCACATGCGCTATCCAAACATCATTCTGGCATAGCCTGATGCAGTTGGCGCCGTCTGGCTGGCGCCGGTGCCTTTGTGGCATTGGGAACCGGCAGCAGCAACAGCAGCCGCAGCAGCGGGCATCGTGCCAGCTGGCAATGACCATGGGGCCCTCGGTTTGGAGTCCCACTTCAAGTCAGTGGCGGGGCACTCCTCCTCTTCTTCGTCTTCCTCCTCCTCCTCCACCTGTCCGGCAGTCCCTAAGATGGTAGTGGAGCAGCACTGGGTCCGTGCTGGCTCCCTGACGATGGCAGCTGTCACCACGACTGGCGTCCTCACAGTGAGCTCCAGCCATGCTGTTATCAACACCCGCTTTCAGCACTGAAGCCTTCACCTCCGCAGTTTTTGGGGTCTGAGTTGCACTCTCGACACCCAACTCTCCAACTCGTACTTGTGACGGTGACATGCGGATTGCGAATGGTATGGTATGGTTTCTCCACAGATGTACAGAAACATGCAACATCACCTCCTCTGCGCAGCGGCCAAGTACGACGCAGGGCCAATCTGGTGATGCTAATCGCTTTGTCAGTCATGCAACCCTCTGTCGGTCATTGATGTCCAGGTGCTATGGAGGGAGCTCAGCGGCAGTGGTGGCCGGCGCTGGAGAGTTTCTGCTGCTGTGCCCCTGCTGTCATGCACTTTTATGGAAGAAAAGACTCGGCTCAAATACGCTGACGTGTTACCAACAGCTGATGGAGGTCTGCATGTGCTGCTGGTGGGTCGTACGTAGCTGTCCCTGCGCTTTGCATGCGATGGGCAGTGCTGACATGGGTCCGCCGCAGTAGGCTGTCGCGATTGCAAAGCAGCTTGCATGAATACGAACTGTCTGACGACTGTCTCACGCTCAGCCTGCTCTTGCGCATGTCAAAGCCAGGCCTTGATAGCGAGTCTTGGTCGAGAAGGGGTGTATCGAAGCTTGTGTAGCTCATACTCCAAGCAGCAGAGGGATTGCAACAATCGAGTCGGCCTGAGGCAGCCACTTTGACGTTGACTTCTACCCATGCCTATGTGTGTGCGTGGGCAGGCCTCCGACGCAGGGGACTCTATGTCTGTGGTCCACGTCAGCGGTGATCCTACAGCGCCAAATGCACCAGGTGTCCCCTCCTCCTGTGCTGCATGACTCAGTGCAATGGCTTTGGTGCGACAGCTGGCACCAAAGTGGTTGCGGCTTGATGAGGACAGCCCGGCAGTATGCTGAGCCATGCAATAGTATAATCACATGAAGCGGAAGAGTACTGTCTACGAGCATAGACTGTACAGGTAGACCTCATATACCTCCACATCAATGCTTGGCACGACATCCACAATAAGCTGAGGATAGTGAACTATTCGCCCGCAGCAGCAAGCTGGTTGATTAGGCGTCATCTTGAGCACTGCAAGCAGTATGGCAGCTAAAAGCTGTACTGTGAGGCGACAGCATTCATTGTAGACCGTCCCGACCCTGACTTGATCGGGTCCACTGGCTTGATGCCTTCCTGGTACTACCTTCTCCACAGGCACATCAAGCAACCTGGATGCAACTCCCGTCACGGACATCCAGCTTCCTCGCGGCTCAAAGCTCCTCTCCGCCTGCCTCCAGTCCACCTCCGAAGGTGTGCCGTCCACCAGCATGAATGGATCAGCAGGCCACGTGACAGCCAGCTGGCATAGTGCTGGATGCCATGTCGCAGTGGGCGCCACAAGAAAGAGTTGCAGAGCCTCATCGCTTGTACTGGCTGACGAAGTGGCGTGTTGAGGCGCCCGTCACACCGTCCACCTGACCCCGGCATGCCAGGTACCGCCATAGAGGCCACGGTCTCGGCCGCCCAGTCACACTCGATTCACTTCCAGCGCTTCCAGCAGCCGCTGGCGCAAGAGGCGGCTGGCAGCGCCGCCCCTTGGCACATAAGCCAGGTGATTTGCCAACGAGGATTTGCTGGTTACCCCGTTGGAACATGATTCTCACTCCTGGCCACTTCACGCAGCCCCACTTCCCTCCATTAAGGTCTCAGTCATCCTCGACTGCCCTCACGGTCGCAGGGGTCAGTGCCGATCACAGCCGCGGGACCTCTGACCACCGTGGGTGTCACATCAGCATACGTTACCGGAACATTCTCTGCCCGAAGCTACTGCTCTGGAGAGGGTGAGATGGGCTATACTCTGCAGGCTTCACAGTGCACTGGCAGTGCACTGGCTGGCTACCTGTTTGAAACTCCGGTCGGACTCACGGCTCTTGCCGCCTACAAGGAGCACCTGTGTCGCTGCAGTTTGTAAAGGAATTGCGGCCCAACGACCTCCGTGATTTGCGTGAAAGCTGTTGATGCTCTCTTAAGAATATAATGATTCATTTGTTCTTGCGAATGACCAGGCTTTCCTGTTCACCATTGTCGGTTTTGGTTCTCAGACCCCTACCAAGGAGTACTCGAAAAGCAGTCATCACCTTGCTTGCCTTGCAAAGTTCAAGCAGCTGTCAGAGAAAGTCGTGACTGTCAATCTGTCATTCTATCGTTCTCGCAGAGGAAGCCTCGGCTGCATGGTTTACCAACGGTGCTGTGAGGGGGAGCCCAGTGCTGCCAATTTCGCAGCAAATCGGCTTAGCTGACGCCGTTACTGCCATAGCGATCTGCCCCACCGGCGCATGCTTGGCTTCACTGCACCACAGCGGTGAGCTCAAAGTCTCCTACTTGCTTAGGCTGATCGCCTCTCAGGTTGTAAAAGTCGCCCTCAAAGGACAGACAACAAAGAGCGACGTCTTGTTGGCAGTGCAGCAGCTGAGTGTTCCGTGCATTGACGTTCGGACGAGGTACAGCGCCACTGGGGAATGACTATGTCAAGTCCGTCCCACCCCCTCCTCAGGCTTGTGCGGCATACACTGATGTTGAAATTGCACGTGCATGGAGGTCGACACCCTTGATGAAAGAATGCTGACGTCACGATGTCACACCAGCAGCACTGACACTCAATTTCGGGCTCCCTTACATGAAAGAAGGCGATCCGCCGGAGTCAGCTATCCTGCTGCTTCATGGGACATGGAACGTGATTTGCACTTTGTAGTGATGCTCCCTTTGGCACTTTGGGAGGCATAAGTTGGGAAGCAACAAGGAGCGCTTTTTACTTATTGAATGCTAGGGAAGTCCATGGAGTTCTTTCAGTTGCTGAGCAGGAGGAGGCGGCGACGACACCACCACCACATCCGTCGCCCGGTTGTGCATCACCGATTGCGCGGTAGCTGCTTCAGCGGGGGACCTGCAGGCAGCCATTGCTGCTGCAGAGCCGGAGGCGCAGCAGGAGGAGTGGCGCAGAGTGCTGTGCCACTGCCTGAGCCAGAGGTGTGATGGGGGACTGCCGGTCGATCCAGTGCAGACAGCGAACCATGAGACTGTTCCAAAGCATCTCAGCGTTTGCCCTGCTGTGTCTCAATGGTTCACCATCGGCAGTTACAGAGAGCTTGCTTGTAGCTCCACAAATGCCAGTGTGATGCGTCTCCCTTGATGGTTGGTCGAGCACACGTGATGCAGAAGATGTAGTCCCTACCTTCCATGGGTGGTGGATCTCGGCAGCTGCAGACCTTCAACGAAGAAGGCTAAGCTCGGTATACTTCTAAGACTGCCGCCCTGATTCAACCAAATCCGTGCACAGCCAGAAATTCATTGCAGAATATCATCACACATTGCGCATGCTGTAGGCTGGCTTGGAGCATGGTATCAGGCTGCACCGGATGGGGCACTGAGGCAGCAGTGAGGGCGCTGCCCCTGGTGCAGCGCCGGAAAGTCTTTGCTCAGTTGGATGGCTGGCTGCATGCCGGCTCGCACTTCACACGTCCCCACTACGCGCAGCTCCTCACACGCCTCAAGGTGCCAAGTGAACCGCACGTGTCTCAGAGGAAGTGCCGCATTTCTCTGAATGCAAAACATCCGATGTATGCCATTTCCAAGATATTGCAAGGATAGTGCTTACCCTGAATCGCAATAGCTATAATGCAGATTTCCTTCAGGGAAGCACTCACTGCTGCACCTCAAGCTCTTGCTACTTGTTGCTGCGGGACCTGATTGGGGCTCGCGAGGTGCTCTGATCCCAATCAATGATCGTTGCATGTGTGAGTGAACTTGGTAAGGTGAGACGTCAGCTCATGGCATCCCCACATGGCGCTTCATGCAGCTACGGATCTTGCGCACCGCTGTGGATGCTCCAGGCAAACGGCTCGCAGCTGACTTGTATGCGGTGGTGGCATGGGAAGCAGCTGGCACCGCTGTCCAGGCTGTCGTTCCCACCGGCGACACCAACACCGCTCTTAAGATAGTGCTCAAGGAGGCGAGCTGGCCGATCAACCCTCATGATTTACCCTCCCGCCCTTGCCCACCCTTCCCCTTTCCGTACAACTGCTTTCCTCTCTCGTACCTGTGCACTGCCGCCGCTGGTGAGAGGGCTGAATTACTCCAGGGCAGACATGTGTGACGTGACTGAAATGCATGATACCGGGTTGCTGGCAAGTAGGCTACTGCTGTACCTTAAGTAATGGTTTGAAAACCTCAGGTCTGTCGATGAGCCGGAACAATTTGATTGGTCACTCCATGTCTTGAGAGTCGCTCCAATGATGTCGTCGTCATCCTTTCGGCCTTCGAGGTGTCCCGTCAGACACGCGCCTCAAATTCTGATGACATCATAAGCGCAATGACGCCGCGATGTAGGCCATCACAGCCCCGGCAGAGTTGAGCCAGGTGGTGGCAGCAGGGCTTTTGGCATTCCCTGTGTGCTGCCCGGAAGCCTAAGGCTGCCCACGGCCCTATACCCATGGACCATGGTTTCGTGTTGTCAGAGGCCATCTACTGCACATGTTGACAGCGTTCGTACTCGTACGCCAGCAGGCAGCAATGCAAAAGAGCAGCAGTGCCTCTGATGTGGAATAATGCTTCACTTTGCATTGTGTACCAGCGATCATCATTTCCTCGCAACAGCCTCTGGTCGGTCGATAAGGAGCACTTTCTCGTCGCTTGATACGGTGGACCAACTGGTCGCTTGTTATGGTGCAGCTTCTGGCCGCTTGACATGTAGCAAAAGGCGTCCAGGATGTTGGAACTCGTCTTGCAGCCCATTGTATCCATTTCACGAGCTGCTCTTGAAGTGCTGCTGCTCTTGAAGTGCTGCTGCTCTTGAAGTGCTGCTGCTCTTGAAGTGCTCTCCGAAGCTTGGTGCAGGAGAGCGGGCACCGCCGATCCCAAATGCAGCAGCTGTTGCCTTGGATGGATTGGACCAACAGCTTCGTGGATTACTTCCTCCAGGCGCTCAGGTGTGCCCATGTACGGTGCAATCAGCATGGAAGATCAAATCCATGCGATCTCAAATGAGACTGCTTGAATTGGTAGCTGTGCAGTGTCACTCGATGGTGACATTGGGAAGTGTGTACAGGCTGCACCCTCGATATAGCACATTTTTTGTGCCATCAGTGACACGTCGACATCGTCGCACCTCGTGGCTGTCTGAAGCTGATAGGTCATTGTGGGCGACCTCGTCTGACAGGCGTTTCTGACCATTGTGTCACAGTGTTGGTTGTGGCACGCTCACAGGCGGTGGGCTCTCCTTGTCCCGGCAGCTGAGGGCCTGTCGCCGACCACAGAGGCCTACAAAGCAGCCACAGCTGCAGCGTCCCTCCCGGCGGTGCGGCTAGCAGCAGATGCTGCATTCCTGAGCCGTGCGCTGCACACACAGAGTCGATTGTTGGTGGCGGCTGCATGTCTCATGCCGCAGCAGCAACGCCCGACTTCTGCAGCCATGCTGATGAACGATCCCCTGGTGGGGGGCTCCCTCCTTCGTCCCTGCTGCTGCACCTTGACCTGCAGTCGCGGATGATGTATGCCATGCAAAGGCATGTTGTCACCGTGGCCAGGGGAGGCCGGAATGCAGACCGTCTTATTGCGGATGTTTCTGTGAATCTGAAGAGTTTGACCAGCCTGATAACACTCCGAGGATATACCTGTGGGTTACGTGACAGCCTGTGAAGTACGTTATACTTGCAGCATTGCGACGATGGTACGAGAACATCTCCCTCTTCGTACGTACTCTTTCGAAATGACTTACAGTCAGGGCCTTCACAGCCAGTCAACCTAAGCTGACCCTCTTTTGTTACGGTACCATATGACTTCATGCCGTGAACAACCCTTACAGCGCATACGTGATGAATGTCGCATTATTGCCTAAACTGCGGCAAGGGGCTCATGATCAGTGGCCTTATAACGTCTGAGCCAAAACCTCTTTCACCGGGGCTAAAAAGTTACTGTATCATTGGCTTTTGACAATGTGCTGGTGTGACGAGTGACTGGTCACCTGTACGCACCAACGGAGCCTAATTGCTCGCAGGCCTTTTTGTCGGCTCTGACAAGATGCCTGGGCGTACGGTTGTGCGTATGTCCAAGGTTTGCTGCAGATGCCGACAGCTGCTACCCGTGTTCATCACCCTGTCACAGTCTTATCCGATGAGTTGGTCACCGAGGAGCGCCAGGGTGGTCTCCCATCCCGTGGTCTGCAGGCGAAGCGATCGCAGGAGCAGTGGACCAGCCTTCGTGCTCTGACGGCCGTCCTGAAGAAGCACTTCCCAGTACCCACCCCCTCCGAGGACGTCGGCGCTGCGTCTGCTGCGTGTGCCTCCGCCGCGGCTTCTTTTGAGGTCGGTGACAAGCCTTTGTGTTTGGGCCCGGCTTGAAGCATTGCTTGACCGATCAATCGATCGATGGATGGATTGATTGATTGGTTGGTTCATTGGTTGATTGATTCATTGATTGCTCATTAACTCATCAGTCAAGCCCTGTACCCTGTTGGGAAATCGCTGCAGCAAAGATATTCTGCCTCTCTGCGCAGCAGAATTTGAGCACATCGGTAATGCTCGTGGTCGAAAGTGTGTAGAGTTTGCGGACGTACATCACATTGCTCAGCACGTCACGTGGTATGAAGGGCCGAACGTTTCACAGTCCTTCAAGTGACAGAGCCCTTTGTTGCGACCTGCTGCACCATGTTCCGCGGCGCCTCTGCTGCTTCGTGTGTGTGGGGCAGTGGGTGGGGGGGAATTTGAGAGGTCTGTCTGCCAATCGTCGAGTCTGTGGCTGAGGTGGTGGTGCAGGGGGAGGAACCGCTGCATCTGGCCCGGCCAACTGCGCCAATCGACCCGAGGTTCATGGCGCAGGCCCTCCACAACGATATTCCGTGTCTCAAGGTCCTCCCCCCCCCCCCCCCCCCCCCCC
>JAULKR010204985.1:0-16534 GCA_032356305.1 Prasiola linearis | reverse complement strand
AATACGAACAAGGTGTTACAGCTTTGCAAAGGGCATATCGCAGAAGGTGGCGGTATCTCGTGAAGTACGGAATATGTAAAAGTATTCTGGCGTAAAGTGACATGCCTTATGGCGCATATGCTTCAGCCACTGCCTGGCATTAGCTGCGCCGGCTGCAGGTTGCGGTTTCAGATGCTCTGATATGTTAAGTGCTGTAGACTTAAGCATTGTATGTCCGCCGCGGGTCGTCCTCCGATCAAGACCCTTCGGTGCAGGTCGTTTGAGCCCTGCCCGATGGCCCTTAGCAGAAGCTCGGGCTGGCAGCGCAGAGCCCATGCCCTGCAACACACGTTGCAAGACCACTACAATTTAAGAGGCATACAAGGCATTATGCAGCAAGTGCAGCGGACTTTGACACCAGCGTCATACCTTGCTCAGAAACGTCTGCCTATGCCGTGGCGTGCAGCCGCAGAATGCGCAAGAAAGCTCCTTGAAAACAGCTTCGTGAATACAGTCATTTTTCGTTGAACAATGTCGTTGGTATCTTGCTGCGACCTATGTGAGCAACTTGACGGTTCTCATACCTTTGGATTCATCGCGCTCGCTTGCAGCGTCCTGTTGCGCAAAAGAAAATCCATTGTTACCGCTTCGCGTGATCGCTGAAGCGTGACCTCGGTGGACTGGTGCACCGAGAAAGCGTGTCACGCTGGGACCCTGTGTGAACCGCAGCAGAAACCTGTGTTCAAATCCGATGAGTGAGCTACATGAACTGTGTAGTTGATTGTTTCGGCGATGACAGAAGAGTTGACACCGTTTGAAACCGACTGGATGTTCCATGTCCAGCTTGCATAAACCCCTAGCCCGCTGAAATCGCCTTCAAACTGGCATCTGCTCAAAATCTCACTTGCGTGTCCTTGGTAGACGTCATTAGTCTTGTTCGCGTGATATAATTGAGCTAGTAGCGCTGCAGAATATCTCTGTGCTACTTTAATCCGGGATCTAGCTGAGTCGGAGGTTTTGAATATTCAAACCTATCTGTGATGTGATCTGAGCTGTCGGATACTGACGTGCGCGTTGTTCATTCAACACCAGCTTGCGAGTTCTGAACGCACAATGCGAAATACATTTGATACCAAATAATAATCAGGCTATGATTGGGCAAGCTGCGAATTTCGCCTGTCGAACGTGATCATCTTTACATCAGCTGACTTGACATCAGCGGACCGAGATAACGAGCTTTGCCTTAGCATTATTCAGTGATGAATGCTTCAAATTCTAATACCTGCTGCAGGGAATTACGGATGAGCCAATTTAATCTGTGAATGCAACAAGCATCCCGGAAACTGTCTCACTACTCCGGCTATTAGTGTCTGAAGAAAGTATCATGAGGGCGGCAGCTTCTTCTTGTTTTGTGTCATGAGAAGCCAGCTTGCTAGGAGAGCAACCCCAGCTGCACGCCACGGGTCCGACAATGCCGCAACGAGCGGTTTGAGGTGCAAAAATGCACCCAGACCCTTTCGGACTTGCCGTCGCGATGGTGGTGTGGTAACGTGCAGCATTGTGTCATGAGGTGCTAGAAAGTCTGTCCGCAACATTTGGAGCAGATCCTTGGCGAACGACAACTGCTCTTGTGGAGGCTTTGTCTTGAATGACGGCACGTGCACGAAAATTGCATCCCATAAGCCTGGAAAATGCTTGTCGTTTTGCTTGCAGCGCTGCAAGGACTTGTACAGCGTGAAGTTGCAGACGAAGCGTCCAGCATCTTGCGAGACACCAACTCCATAAGGCAGTTTGTCTGCACTCGCATGCACTGCACCTTAAAGCATCCGTTCCCCTGCTTAGAACCATCTAGACGTGCACGCATTGCATGATCGTAAGCTGAGGAGCACCCGGCTGATGACTGCTGTGATTGTAGCTTATGGGAAAGAGGGGGTTATGCCAGCAATGAAAAGCAAAGAGTTGCAATACGACCGAAATCGGGAATAGACTTTAAATGTACACGAAACATGCAACCAGCCTTCTCTATCAGTGACTGTGCGAAGGTTTAAAAATTATGATACCACCAATGATAGGCCTATAGCCCTTAGCCAAAACCTAATATATACTGCACTGTGTTTTTACTGTTTTTCGTCTTGCTGATGTCACCACTACATGACAGACACACAGGGCAGACACATGCGCAGATTAGACGAGTCAGCGGCTTATATAAGTGACGCACAAGGATAATTTCAATCAGTTTGTTGAATGTGCTGGGTGCAAGCATGAATAAGTCTCAAACTGTCCTGAAGGACTATACCCAATTCCTCCTCTTCTGCAAGCTAAGCCTCTGCAAGGACCCTTCCCACAGTCTTTCTCAACAGTCTATAAGCTCGAAGTAGCACCTGCCAAGTTCTGCAGAGGCAAGGCTGTATGCAGCACATGTCCTAAAGGATGTCTTGGATCGATAGGCTGCTCCACAGGCTTCCATCGAGCTTGATCAGGCACGCGGAAGTCGGCTTCGTTGAAGGCCCTGGCCTAAAGCTTGAAATCCGCTGATGAGCTTCCGCAAAGAACGCTCAACGTAATTTCGAGACTTTGATGAGAAGATAAAAGTAAGTGAGAGAAATACCTCAAGTAAGAATTGTTTGGCTCCGTCTTTAACGCCGAAATGAAGCCAAATGGTTTGCATGTCAGCGGGTACATCCTCAGCAAGCGATCGCAATTCCTCTTCGACTTGATGTGCAGCGACATCAAGCACTTTGAATGTCGAGTTTTCATCTGCCCAACGGCCCACAATTCCTCGAGATATGCACGAAGCAGGTGCCGGTGTGATGCATATATAGCGCGAATCACTCCACTTTGTGAATGTGCATGCTGACCATATGCACCTGTACTCATTTGATGTAGGTTTTCAACCAGCCACATGGTAGGATTGTCGATGACACCGGCAAACGGTCCAAATCCTGTCACGATCAGCCGCGGACTCTGCTTGATCATGACGCGATGATGTCTCAGTGGCACCTTCAAGGCCTAAGTAACTCACGTCAGTCAATCAGGAGAGCCTATCTTGATGTAGTCACGAAACTCAAGCAAATTCTCAACAGATGTATAGCTCTCTATACCTAGAAACCTCTCAGAGAATCGACATCACGTAGCTGCGACAGGCTTGAACTGCAAATCCTAACATGCAGCACCGGCTAATACCCACGAGGGAAACTCTCAATCGTGAAAGTTATCTGCAGTAGTTTAGATGTGATCTTTTCTATATCTTCATCTCTAAGCTGGAGCTGGTCGGAGCTCATAAAGTGAGGTGACGTAACCCCTAACAGCATGACACGATCCCAGCATGGCATTGACAGCGGTGTGAACCCATAACGTCTGCCACACCGGACCCTCTTCCCGAGTATTGAACCTTTGTGCCATTCAGCATGCATTGAAGCTATTTGAAAATCGGAATGCCTGGATCCACAGCGTTTCGATATATATGACTATATGTTTAGATTTGTTCTTCGAAGTTGGAGTTGTTCCAGGGTAACCCACGCGTTGCAACGTAGAGGACGCAGTGTATGTAGGTACCAGTGTATGCAGGTATGGAGCACACGAAGCAGCTGAGGTGAAGATTGGGAAGAGCTTGAGCACGTATCGCGAAACGATTGTGCGAAAGTAAAGTGTCTTGAATTGAATGTAGTACATTTTACGAAGCATACGGTCCAAGCACTAATACTGCTCAACTGGATGTGCACAACCCTAAACCACAATATTAATTCAATATTGTAGGCATAATCATCGTAGGTCGCTTCTTTTGCAAACAGAAGTGAGCAACAAACAAACCAACAGCAGCCTCTAAGCCTAGGCCCTAGCTATAGGGAGCATTGTTGAGACGGACGCCACGCGTACGAGGGCAATCTCGCAATGGAGACTGTCATGCGGAGCACAGACAATAACCACGTGGATACTTCATTGCATATTTGTTTGTTAGTGACCTTAGTGCATCATAGGAGCTAGATCTACTAGATCTACAGAGTCAGGATATCAACATCACGTGTAGAGTAACCCACGAGCTGTCGAAAGCCCATTAAATGCAAGTATCACTTATTGTGGAGGGTAGCGAACGGAGACCATCGAGCTGCAGAAGCTAAATACCTAGCAAAATCTGCTGTAGGAGGCTTCAGGTAGCTGGCAGAAGGGGGGGGAGAGGGGGCTAGTGCCAGCTGCGTCTATCGCCAATTCGGTAGACGGAGCTAGGCGTCTCTGTAGTAATGCGTCATCCAACCAGTGCAGCTGATATATTAATGCAGCATGTGCTGTTCAAGTTCTCACCGATTGTAAATAACTGCCCGACCTGATGCAGATGCTGAAAACCTTGAAATTTCTACTGCCACTGTATTCAGCTGCCTTTGCAACTTACTGCCCGTAGCAGTTGTTGCTGCTAATCATTCTGTTGTTGCTACTGCTGTTTCTCTGGCTGGTGGTGCCGCTGCTGCTGCTGCTGCAATGGTCGTTACTGCTGCTTTATCATCGTCCACCATTGCGGTGAACTCTTAGGGACTGCCTCCTTCTTTAGAGACCTGTTCTGCTTCGGGTGCCTTCATATGCTATACTTGACTGCTCATCTGTGGATTGACGTTGACAGCACAGAAGAATGTGAAACTTTTCAGAAGCCGTATGATCATGAAAAGTCCGTATTAACTCAGTATGATACAAACTTCGTGGAATTGCAACAGAGGACCCCCAGTAACCCATCCAGCAATGAATGAAGCTGCTGTAAGGTCACACGGTGTGCACTGCCAGTAGCGGTGCTCAGTCTTCCGAAGTCAGCACATATCCTGCAACTCCACTGCGGCATACCATGGTTGTGGGTACAAGTAGCTAAAGAATGTTATTCGCACTCAGTCATAAATTTACAAACCAATGCTGACTTGGGGGCATGTTGACAAGTTGGAAAACGATGCATCGATGCAGACATGTGTCCAGCCACTTGCGTACGACACTGCTATGGCATATTGATGAGGGACCGATCCCGTGTGGACAATCATTATTCGTAGCCCCCTTTGGAAGGCCAAGCCCCCCTCTCCGATCCCCCAGCCTGCTGAATGTCGTCGTGCTTCTCCTATGTAACTCTCCTTTGGCTCCTCCGATGAGCCTCTATTTGATAGAGGATTGCTGCAAGGTACACTGAATGGCACTCTACGCATTAAGGATACTCAATGGCCAATATCAACTGCCGATTGCAGTGCAGAATTTAGTCGGTTAGAGATCTTGCCCCCTTCAAACTTTCAAATATATGCTAGAGGTATAAGTCGTTCAGATGTCTTTTGTAGCCGCATGAGGACCTTGTGGATTCTCTCTAGCGACAGCACGGGCCCAAATATGCCAAAGCGCTCCAAAGAAGTTTGTGAGAAGACCCTGCTGCTTCAATCACGCTGTTAAAATCGGATCCAACCGTACGGCCAAGGCTTTGGTACCACGGAAAATATCATGATCATCTTTGCGAGCGGAAAGTGACTCTGGCTCACATCAAAGCTAGCAACAGATCAGCCGCGATGGAAACACTTGCGAAGCTGATTCAATGTTGTGGGCACTGTTACCATACCGCTGTACCACTGTAACAAATTGATATTTAAATATAGTAAGATTAGCACCAAAAAGTATATTAATCTATCAGGAAATTCCATCAAGCTTCAAGACATACATTCTGGATCAGACGTAATATCAGGAGCCGCTGCAGCCAGCGCTGGCAGTGCTGTTAGGGCAACTCACATGACATGAAGTAAACCATAATCATTGTAAACTTTAAGCCTGTATATATACATATACATTACGTAGGGAGTTATTCCGACCGTAACAATTATTCTGCTTGGATGGTGGTTCCGAATATTATACGGTGATTATATTACTCTGTGAAATTAATGCTCGGCGGTGGCGAAACATAAAAATTATAGAAGAGTAGAGGTTTGCAATTCACTTCCGCCCAGACTGGCTGTCATTGACAGCCTGTCAAGCCTTCGGCATGAATATGTTCACTGCGCAAATCTACTGTTGGTTTCAGAACGAGTTGAAAATTTCATCAACGGCTGGCTAAATTCGTCTGCATAACAGGTCACATACTCCAGAGCAGTGATCCTGAAGCAAGACCTACCGTATCGTGTGCCAGCTGGTGGCGTTGCTTGATAAATCGTCGCGTCAATGTCACTTAGTTCAACAGTTTCAGTAGGATACTATCAGCAGTTTCGAAGAGTGGCTGCCTGCAGTCTTCGTCCGCTATCATATCGATCAGTGTCGCCACGCAGATACATAGGTATTTGGCAAAAACACCAGACTCAGCCTTGACTTGCCTCTATCCATTTGAGCTCAAATCTTGTACCGTCTGAAATACGGTCCAAGGAGGACATATGATGTACGAAATGGTTACATGCAGGTTTCAAAGCAATGGCAACAGCCAGCGAAGCGAAAGAGCAACCCACTGTGTTACAGCGTTTCCACGAAGACCAAAAGAGTGTTGCAAGGCTTTCTATTCCGGATGAAGCAAGGATGATCATCGACTTGGGCAGGCGTGTTCGTAACCGTTGGAAGCGCATTCGCAGTCGTTGTGGCACAGCAATAACGTTCTATTCTCTGCCATCAGCTGACCAAATTCAAATGCAATAAGATTTTTTCGGCTAGCGCTTCTGCACATGCGCATATCGTTGCATCTTCTCTCATTGCGGAAGAGCAAGTCAAAACCCAAGAGCACCTCGTGTTTCCAGGACTGGTGTGCTGTCCACACTCGGTGGGACCAAAGCGACCGCAGGATTTCCCCTGGGGTCAGTCGTAGAGTTTGCCGCAATGAACGACGGTCGGCCTGTTTTCGCGTTCAGCTCCCTGTCCGGCCACACCCGCGACCTCAGAGCTGACCCTCGATGCAGCCTCACTGTCACTGCACCGGGATTTCAGGTCACTCACCTGGCCTTCCTTGCTGTTCCCATTTCCTATCGATCGAATTGCGACACAAATTTGCAGTCATGATTTGCCAGGAAGTAAGTCGCATCAGTCTTTCTTGCAATCTTCTTTACAATGATGCATGCTTTCTCGCACTGTCCTTATTAGTCATGCTCTTTCAATCATGCCTTTTCACGACAGAGCTTGTCAGCCAGTAGCCTAGAGGGAGAGTGGAACTCCTCAGTGCATTGTACTACAGATGTGAATACCTCACCAGTAAGCCGCATAGTACTGGACAGCCTTGTACTGCTCCAAATACTGCTGTTCCTGGGAATGTGCAGGGAATGGCCCAAGCGCGATTCACATTGGCCGGGAAGGTCACTCCTGTGGCGGAGGATGAAACCAGTGCAGCACGCGAAGCGTTCCTCGACAAGAACCCCGACTCATTTTGGGTGGGCATTATCCATCATGATCGGCCATTGGCATATCTGTCAGCCCAAAGACAATGCGTGCGAGACGAGCCCTTATGTACTCGCCGCAGGTGGACTTCGGTGACTTCACATGGTTCCGCATGGATGAAGTTATAGAGGGCCGTTTCAACGGTGGCTTTGCGCGAGCCGCAACAGTAAGTTAATCTCAGCATCTGCTGCGCCATCACCTTGTCTTTGTATGTTCTTCTTCGGGCTTCATCAGGTCGGCCCACCGACAGTTTGCACGTGAGGTACCCACGGTCGCCCACCCGAGCGGTGGAGGTCCACGTCTGGATGAGCAATGCGTTGTGCCCCCTTGCAGATATCGCCATCAGAGTACGGCAGCGCTCAATCGGATCCGGTCGCAGGGTTTTCAGCCCCTATTGCTGGTCACATGAACGAGGACCACTCAAACTCGACTCGAGCAATGGTTAG
Source organism: Prasiola linearis (assembly GCA_032356305.1). Taxonomy (NCBI): domain Eukaryota; kingdom Viridiplantae; phylum Chlorophyta; class Trebouxiophyceae; order Prasiolales; family Prasiolaceae; genus Prasiola; species Prasiola linearis. The sequence continues at coordinate 8,753 of JAULKR010204985.1, read as the reverse complement.
TATTCTCCTGTTTGTTACTGTGTCGCCTAGCACTCAAAAAGCGGTTGCAGAGCAGCTGCATCTGATGTGTTTCTGTGTGCGCGATGTTGCAACTGCATTTCCTGGCACTACCAATCGTGATGATTGACATTGACATTGACATTGATGGTTCAACAATATGTGTTGACTGCAGGTCGAGCACTATGCGGGATTGCCTGCCGAGAGTGCAGCAATAGTTGACCTTGACAGGCTGGGGATGAACCTCACAGCCAATTTTGATGGCCAACAATTACCGGTCCGGTTAGCTTATCCCAGGTACCGCTCCCACGTATTGGCATCCGACGAATGTACATTCAATGAGTTCACGTCGTGCAGCGCTTAAATTCGGCATTGCTCGCGACACATGCAGGCCGGCCGACGACCGAAAGTCAATCAAAACACTCATCGTGGAGATGACAAAGGCAGCAGCAGCATCAGCCGCTGAAAGGAAAGACGCGTGAGTTGTGGATTGCGTACGGAAGAATATTCAGTGTTACCCGTTGACGCTTGTGTCGAGGGGATCACAGGGATATACCCTGCATCTTCTTGCTGAGCAATTCCAATCTTTTTGCTAAGCAATTGTTATCTTTATTTAAGATTTCATGATACAGCATATGCTGTGTGAATGAAGATTGTTCCTGCACTTGTCTATGAGAGAAAGAGGAATAATTACCCACATATCTGGCCAATCTAGGGTCGGTCAACGATGATAGTGGATGTTGTACAATATGAAGTTGAGGTGCAGATCGTGAATTGCCTGTACCTTCCCAATTGTATTGACCTGTTAAATCGCGATGCTGACACTGGAAAATGTTTTGTAAGTTTTGTGCTCTCACGATCAGGTCGGCGAATTGTAAATGAACCTGACTGTTCCTATTTTGTATATAAATTCTCAGCACAGCGGCTACAGGCTGGCGTCATAGGTTCCAAGCTAGAAATTGCATAGAGCGTCAGGTGCAATGGTACAGCTTCCGTACTCGTTTCTGCAAAATGACACTGCTGGCCATCCGTTCTCCTGTTTGTAGCAACAAGCAATCACACTGTCATACACACCTGCGTAAATCTCACTTTTTACACCTTTTAAAGAACACCAACTAAGAGAAATGTGCACTGAGAAATTGTTTATGATACAAAGAATTTATCCAGCAAGAGCTGCAATAGCATATTAAAGTAAGGCTCGACGCACACTACATACACTGTATATTCTACTTAGGTTTACCCTTTCGCCAGATGGGGAATTGAAGTTCAGTGAAATACGATTCGCAGTCAGTACATGAGCGACAGCCTAATCCGCATCAAAATATGCGTCCTCGGCGTCTTGTTCTATTTGGTCCGCCAAGTCATCATCTAAGCTCCGGTCCTCGTCTACAGCGCGATAATCGACATCTTCTTCCTCGCCGGCAAGGTATCGCTGATGCATCAAGGCGAGAAACTCAGCTTGCAGCTCGACCTGGACAAGGGGCACGCACCTTTGTGGATACTCTGAAGTTCAGCAGGGCCTTTGTTGGCTTTTGCCGAGTAAAATCACCTTGAGCTTCAGGCTCCCATAAAACAAATAATGAATGTCCTTAACTATTTGCAGGTGTCGAAACTGTTCAAATCAGTAACATGCATATCCAGGCACCTGAGTAACCATCGATACTAATATCTCGAATCAGCTGAGGATTGGTACTCGCTCGTCTGAATGTCATCTTCCCACGATGCGCGAAATGAATTTTAGGGCTAGGGTTAGGGTTAAGGTTATTAGATTCCAATTAGATTCCACCAAATAACTTCAGACACTGTCGAATGGTGGCAGCAGTCGGCGCCTGCACACAGGGGGGTTACCTTCTCCTCTACAGGGATGTGAATGAAGGAAGGTGCGGCAGCCTGCTGTGAATGTGGGTCGTCTTCAGGAGACGATGCCGTGTCCGGTGCATCTCGTCCAGCATGAGCAAGAAGCAGTGCTGCTGTCCGTGCCTCGCCTCGTGGGCCTCTCGGATCTTTCAAGCTGTCAGCTGCAGCGCGCGCAACTGCCGCAATGTCGTGTACATGGTCGATATCACCACTGGATTCCTTCGAGCTTTCAATGTTCTGTGCTGATGTCCGTCCCGTATCTTGGTCCAGATCACGAGGACAGTGCTCGATCGAAGCATTGTCACTACAGGTCGACTCCTGCTGATCTCGCGGCAGCTGTGGGTCAGCAATGCTTTGCTGCATCTCTGCTCGTCTGTCTTCGGGCCACTGATCATCGTCCGAGCTTTCTGCAAGGCATATCAACAATACAACATGTTGCAGCAGCGAATTCGCAGCTTTTTGCGGAGCTCAGCAAGCTTGAGGAAAAGAACATGCACAATGACCAAACGATGGTTCTGCTTGCGAATAATGCTCCACACTGCTGGAAGGTACTCCGGTAAAGCCAGTGCCGTGAGAAGTACCTCACCTTGCTCTATCTCATCTTCAGCAGCCTGCTGCTGAGTGAGCTTGCGACGCGTCTGAGCCTCCTCCAGCTTTGCCATGACTGATTCTGAGAGAGGATGCCTGCCAACTGCTGGAAGCTGCCCGGGGGCAGCTGCTGCTGCTGCTGCTGCAGCCCCATCTTCCTGTGATCGATACTGCATGATACATAGATTGAATTAGCGCGCCTGAATGCCACACTTATTGCAGCAAGTCGATATACAAGGTTTAGTCAGGTCTAAGACATTATGCAGGCTTGACTGCCGACTTGAGGAGGGCTGAATTAATCGCATTAAACATTCTTGATAAATAGATAGGTAAATTGTCGCAAATCTTACTTGCTTCCAACGGCATGAAAGTGGGACTGTGAGCTAATCATCACGACACGAAATCCGTGCAAGCTCATGAGCTGATCAGTATTGATGTGAATAGCGCGTAAGGCGCACCTGACCGACATACTGCTGGTGCAACAATGGGGCACGGCTCCTCATTGCACCATCTTCGAAGTAAGCACCTGGTCGGTAAGCACTTGCATAGTGGCACATGCATACTTTTTCCGCAATCGTATGATGAGCTCCAGCTGTTTGCAGCCATTAGACGCGCAAACGTTAACAGATACCTTCTTCTATAAGACGATTCAATTGTGCCAAACGTCTGTTTTTGGTCTGAGCGCTCAGATGCTGTGGCTTGATCGGTTCTAGCTGCTGCTGCAATTGCCGGAAATAAAAGTCGACCTAAATTCCAGGTCACAGCATCAGTGAATATAGTTTCATCGTTACATTTCGCAGTCTAGATAGGTCATGATGAAGCTTGCGCATTCCCTTACGAAATTGGGAACATCATAAGAAAGCTACATTGTGTAGCTCCTTTTAAGTGCGCATGTCCACATCCAGCATGCTAAAATAACAATATCAAAACACATGAATGCACATATGATGTGTCAACACCAGATCTCCTCCATGATGTTCAACTACGATTTACAGAGCAATCGTGCAACAGGAATCTATTTTGTAGGCATTTGCACCTCATAATCAGACCGTAGGCTCTCAAATAGCTGTAGCTCCGAAGCAGGCAGCAAATCCCCGTGTCTCTCCAAGAACACCCCAGGATCCCTTAATAAAAGCGCAGAGAGATAGTCCGAGCGCTCAGACTTCGAGTCGACATCTTTCCCAGAGTTCGTCTGCGTCAAGCTGCCGGGCAAGCGCAGGCGAGGGTCGTCCACTAAGCAGGATATTACCATCTGAACGGAATTGTCATCTAAGGAAGGTCTTGCTTTGACTTCTGCCATAAGCTATATACGGCCTCAAAATCTGGATGTCTCAAGGATGTCTTCTCGAGCAGTTCTGCTAATAGGAGTGTGCGTACGTGCTGCTGGTATGCGGCACATACTATATGGCTGATTCATAGTGCTAGCCTGGATGACTCATCTGGCTGCAACATCGCTTGACAAGTGCAGCAATTTTGGGAGCAATCTGGACCCGAGAGGGCCCCACAAGTCTCAAGAAACTTACTTTTTGAAACATCACGCGGCCTAACGATATGCAATGCTGCAGCGTTGGGCAGTGTCAGCAGCGCTTGCAGCAGAAAAGGCACGAACGTGCTCGTTTGAGTGCATTGTGGAAGAAAATTCGCTGATGCTCTACTGGAATGCTTTCGGCATGCACCAGACTCACTGCATGAACATATATCAACGAGTGTATATGCAACTGAGCACCAAGCTGGCTTGCAACTGTCTACCATCACATCTTTTCGGTTGTCCTTTTCGTTCGAATGACCGACATCTTTATTGTAACAAGAAATCATTACTGTGCAGGTTGACCTAAGCGGCAGGTCTGCGCCCCTGGCTGCCGCTCGACTGCTGAGCCGACGCTGGATTGGTATTATCGAAGTAGGCCATCAAACGCCTGCATCGCAATCCCCTTTAGAAAAGCGGAGCTCACACTTTGGGTCTATGTGACATTCTTCTATGCACACTGGCATCCTTGCATAACTGTAGCCTATTCGTATACATTGGTCACATATTTCTTTCTCATATGCGATCTCAGCTTATGTACATGTTGGGATGGGCAGGTGCCCCCCCAAGTCGAGCAAGCCTTGGATGTGAGCACGCGAAATGTAGACGGGGGGGGAGGTCAGCATCTAACTTCCGCGAGCCGCCGTCTAGTGTCTCTCTTGCGCAAGAACTCTCGCACGGCAAAACGTGGTGGTGGTCATGCCAGGATCGACATGGACCCCGAGTCGGGATTGCGCAAGCGTGTCGAAAAGAAAGCACGTTTTCGGACCTCATTATATTCCCGATACCTGGCTTGGTGGAAGTGAATGCTTGCAGTCTCGGCTGCTATTGCCAAAGTCTGCAAGAAGACGTCATTTTTGTACATACAAAAAGGTGCATGTAACGATTTGGACACCTAATGTGCCCTTGTAAACTTGCGCAGGTGGTGTCACGCAAATGAAATCTTCTCAGAGTATGTAGAGAGCCAAATCTGCTATGGAAGTCAATTTCATCCCAGTACTTTGGGATCTTAGTGACAAATTCATTTCCAATTTTGCTGTGATTGGAGGCTGCAAAGGCGAGGCTTGAAACTGTGCAGACTGGTTCTGTGCGGCTTGTAGGGAGGACGAAGCCATGCACAAATGCTGCGAGACATGCGGTTGAGTCAAGGCGCATATATCCCTGATGATGTCTGGGACAATAATCCGAGCAAAGAGGATGCCGCTGTCTTTGCAGCAACAGAACGAGCAGCAGGTACTTTGGCATGAGTGTTAGAGATTTGTTTATTGTATCCAGGCTGCAAAGAATATTTGTAAGAATTCATTTGCTTTCAAAGATGCAGCAGGTCATCCGTTAAGTGAATGAACATGATAGTACGTCACTTGAGTGGTTCACCGATAACTACCAGCATGTACAAGCTCATTAGGCAAAATTTCGTGTGGCATTGCAGCTGCAGAGGCAGCAACAGCCGAGACGCAAAATAAAGCGCCAGTATACAGCTCTGCCGAAACGGCGGCGTATGCTGCAGCCCGACTACCGGCTACGTATGCTGTGCTGTACAAGGCAACAGTCCTCATTGCTTTGCTCGCTGTCACGACGACTGAGATCCTGCAGCATACTGCATGTGCCATCTAGTGTACCTCTGGTGATTTTTATCGCTGTTGAGCAATGCTGGTGCCGGTCATCAACGTGAGACACTGGTGTCATCAGCGGTGCTCTGAAGACCATGAATCAAGGTGAAAAACTAATCATTGGATTACTGAACGACTGACTGATTGACTGCCATGAGAGCAGATCATGAAGGAGCTGCAAATACGGCTGCCGGACTTCAAGCCCCACAAGATGTTGGACTTTGGATCTGGGCCCGGCACTGCCATTTGGGCTGCAACATCGGTGTGACTCTGTGACATATGTGCGAACGAATTTAGTCAGCCTTGCTGAATGTAGCATGACGATGTAGCCATTTGTGCAAGTAGCAACAAGAGCATACACAATGAATGCACTTGAGGTAGACGCCGCAGGCACTCGTCCATGCACTGGAACATGCATCGGGTCATGCATCTGCCAACGTGCACTCTGGAAGCTTGTGCTGCTACGACAACGAATAGTATTGTTCTGTGATTAGTATTGTGTGATTGGTAGAGAACACAAGGCCCTGCATGGTGTACATATGGTAGTGCAGACCTCGGTTGCACACAGGTATGGGGTGGCGAGTCTTTGAGGGCTGTGCATGCTGTTGAAAAGTCGTTGGAGATGATGGCAGTGGGCCATCAATGCCAAACTGCACTGCGAAGTGGCGACACGTCAGTCCCCTCTGTGCGGTGGAGTCGTAAGTTCAGCCGCTCCGTGTCTGGGTGAGCTCCAGTGAATGTCCAATGAATGTCTCTACAAATGGAACACCGAAGATATGCGAATGTTCTGATATTACATTCACATAAGCTGCTCCTGGGCTGTGAGGCACCGCCATTGAGATATGCCTGATCTGCAAGAACACTCGATTCTTCGTTTGAATGCTCAGAGCAGCATATATTTCGGTAGAGCCGGGGATAATATGCACAACATTGCATCTCCTCCCTCCATCGTTTAGAGTTGCAATCCCCAGCCCGACCTAATGAGTCGCAATTTACAACCACCTGGCAGTTGTATCGGATTGCTTTTGGTACAGCTACAGTTGGCAGGTGTGTGCACCTGCTGACGCTCAATGGCAACAACTTTAGTTGCACACACCGATCCATGGTCCCACGACATTCGCCATCCACCAGCTGAGAAGCTCAGTCTACTCGATTGGCATAGGCACAACTTCGTGGTGGCTTCCTATGTGCTGGCAGAGCTGCGGACGCCTGCTGAGCGAAGACGAACAGTGGAGGCGCTGTGGGCCCGAACCACTGGTGTGCTGCTGCTGGTGGAGCCTGGTACACCTGTCGGCTCTGCGAACATCAGAGAGGCTCGAACTCAGGTGTAAAAACCCTTCTGGCGGCCGCCCTCCTCTTTTCTCATCCCGGGCAGCTGTCTGGCTCCGCTACGGTCAGAGAGGCTCGAACCCAGGTACACATGGCCATTGGCTGATGTACAGGCGCCCTCCCCTTTCTCTCATCCCGGGCAGCTGTCTGGCTCCGCTACGGTCAGAGAAGCTCGAACCCAGGTACACATGGCCATTGGCTGATGTGCAGGCGCCCTCCCCTTTCTCTCATCCCGGGCAGCTGTCTGACTTCGTTACGGTCAGTCGAGGAACTGGTTCTGCCGCAGCGGTTGATAATCCAACCGCTGCGCTTCTGTGATGATAAGCCTGTCGCAGGTGCACTCGGTGTCTTTGCCAGTGCAAAAGGCACAGCCTGACAGGCAGTGTCCTGCAACGTTGTGTTGGGCTAGTGATTAGTCGCAGGTACTGCATCGCCCCTGAGGCATGAACCTCGGCATCTTCGCATCTTCCCCAGCGAATGCTGCAGCTCTTGTCCATGACTTTTATGTATTGTCGAGTGTGGAAGGTGATCGACATCCGGCAACTGCACTCCTCCTGGAGTTCGGTTTCGATTCGATGGTCAGTGCGTGTCAGGCATTGAGTGATAATGTACTAGAATTAGCATGAGCTGTGGCAAGAATAGGTAAATTCCACAAAACCTGGACTGCGAGCTGCAGCAGATGGCAGCCAAAGAAGTTGATGGCATTCTGAGGATTTTACGCTGTTTCAGTATCAGAGGTATTGATCGAATCATCATGATCAAATCGTTGGCCCAAAAGACAATGTTGAGCTTTTGCCCTTAGTTGAAACGGCCGGAAACTCCAACTTTACAAGCGAATATCACTTTTTAAACTTCATCTCATGAGCACAGCAGCAACTTCGTTACTTCTTGAGCTGAAACATGTGTAAGCTAGTGCTGAAGTCGCAGCACTGTGAAAATGAGCTTGTAGCACGGCCTCATAGCATCTGTGCCGGCAGCTGAGTACTCCATTCTCAGCTTAGAGCAGTGGTGATACGTCGTGGAAGGAGAGGTAATCGAAAGCTCGCTTTGAAGTTCAAGAGGAGACCTGATGCTTGGAAAGGCCTTGCCATTACACACCACAATATCTGATATTGGCGAGAAGATGTTCGTGTGATGCAAGAGCTGCAGTCTGTTCAAGGAGTGTAACTTAGCGAACTGACCAAGTTACCTAGGCTATGGCAGCTCAGCCATGGATTTAGACTCCGCATGACAATGTGCTCCATTGGAACATCTCAAGTGCCTGCTTACTACCTGCTTGCTGGTGCTTGGCACCTCCATGCTGGTGAGAGGCATGGGAAGTATGTGCCCTGAAGTCATAATGGCACGTATCGATAAGGGTTGTGCAAGCGTGACTGGTGAAACGGTTTGCAAACCTTTTCAGATTCTGGCGAGGGAAAGGGATCGAAGCAGCGCCAAAGCTTCGAGAGATGATTCCGCTGGTAAAGAGGCAGGCCATCCAGCTGCAAACAGTGGTGGTGGTGCCACTGACGGCGCGGAAACGCCATTGGGGGTACATGTCGTGGCCCCCTGCCCACACGAGGGCGGCTGCCCCATGGATGGTACAGACAGCTGGTGCCACTTTGCACAGCGATTCCGTCGCACTGGCGCTCAGAAGCGTATAAAGATTCTTGAAGGTGTGACCTCTCCCCTGTCTTTGTGATAGGCACCAGGGTGAGGTATTTGTCACCATTGGGAGCCATATTTGATAGTTCATGAAAAGAGATTGGTGGTACCATGTAGACTTGCTATTCTGTATGTGTGTGTGTGTGTGTGTGTGTGTGTGTGTGTGTGTGTGTGTGTGTGTGTGTGTGTGTGTGTGTGTGTGT
>JAULKR010204874.1:0-16542 GCA_032356305.1 Prasiola linearis | reverse complement strand
CTACCAATTCGACGCCGTCACGCTCAAGAAAGACGTGGTGCGCGTGCGGAATTACTACGTCCGTAACGGTTTCCCGCAGGCTACCGTCCGCGACTCCGTAGTGCTGGACACCGCGAAGAACGCGGTCGACATCACGTTTCTGGTCGAGGAAGGGCCGATCCTGGCCATCGACGCCGTCACCTTCGGAGGCCCGGGCGGCACCGAAGCCGCCGAGCAACTTCCGCCCGAGCTCCGCGACGAGTGGCGCGCATTCACGCGCAAAGTCGCCTTGCGGCAGGGCGAGCGGCTCGACGAACTCTCGCTCGACCGCCTCCGCAACGAAGTGGTTGTGTGGCTCAAGAACCGCGGCTACGCCTTCGCAGATGCTGGCGCCGAGTCGTTCCCCGACGCATCCGGACTGCTGGCAGACGTGCGTCTCAAGATCCTGGCCGGACCGCGCGCGCGCATTGACGAGATCCTCGTCTCGGGCACCGAGTCTGTCGGCGAGAACATCGTGCGTCGCGAGATGCCGTTCAGCGTCGGCGACCAGTTTGACTTCTCCCAGCTGAGCGAAGGCCAGCGCGAGGCGTTCGGGCTCGGCCTGTTCCAGCTCGCGCTCGTGGACCCGGTGCCAGACCAGCCGCGCGATTCGACGGTCGCGATCCAGGTTCGCGTCCGCGAAGGGCCGAAGCGTGTGATCGAGACCTTCGGCGGCTACTTCCAGGAGGGCGGCATCACGCTGCGCGGACGGGCGACGCACCGCAACGTCTTCGGCGCGGCGCGCTCGCTGACGGCCACCGCCGAGGCTCGGACGGGCATCGCCGGGACGGTCACGACGGTCGACAACCGCCCGATCACCGACTTCCAGGCGTCGCTGGCCTTCCGCCAGCCCTACGTCTTCGACCGTCGGGTGTCGGCCACCATCCAGCCACTGGTGCGCAAGCGGGACGACCGCATCGAGGCGAGTGAGCAGGCCGAGCTGTCCGGCTCGCTGCTCTTCACGACCGCCACGCTCCGCACCGCCGCGCTCACTGTGACGGGCTCGCGGCGTCGCCTGCTCTCCACCTCGGACGAGATCTCGACACTCTTCGAGCCGTCGTTCTTCCTTCAAGGCATTCTCCAAGGAACCGGCGAATCGCTAGACGCCAACGCGCTCTCGGTGGCGCTCACCAGCACGCTTGGGTTCGTGGACGACCCGCTCAAACCGACTCGGGGCGTCGTCTTTCGGCCGTCGGTGCGCGTGGCCGGCACGCCGTACACGACGTACAGCTACGCTCGCGCTCGTGCCTCGGCGACCGGCTTCGTGCCGCTCGGCCGCTTCGGGAGCGTGGTCCGGCTCACCGCCGGCCAGCTTCGTCCGCTCGGCGACAACTCCCTCGGCGACCTCGACACCTACATCTCGCTGCGCGACCAGGCGTTTTTCGCTGGCGGCACGAACGATGTCCGCGGCTGGGGCGAGGGCCAGCTCGGCCCCAAGCTGGTGAGCCTGCTCTTTAACGCCGATGACCTGGACGCTGAGGGCCTGATCGGTAGCCTCGTCTTGGACCCAGACTGCGTGGCCCTTCCCGCAGGCGAGCAGCCCGAGACGGGCTGCCAGCCGGATGTTTCCGGCACGTTCGGGCTCGGCGGACAGTCCAAGGTGAGCGGCTCCGTGCAGATCGACGTGCCGCTCCCTAACCCCACCTTCGGCGTGAGCGTGTTCCTGGACGGAGGACGCGTTTTCCAGCCCGCCCAAGCCTACGATGGCCTGTTCGCGGACGACGAGTTCGCGCCGTTCCGCGAGATCCTGGCCGAGGAAGACGCCTTCCGCTTCGGCGCTGGCGCTGGCCTCCAGATTCTGTCGCCCGTCGGCGCCGTCTCACTGGCTCTGGGCTACAAGATCAACCCGTCGTACCTGGACATTCGGGACCCACAGTCCGTCGCCGACGCGATCCGCCGCCTGGCGACCGGTGAGGCCCTCGACCCGTTCGACCCCGACGTGGTGCCGACCAGCTTCATTCGGCGCTTCCAGTTCCACCTCCAGATCGGCCAGAGCTTCTAGCCTGACGCCGTCGGCGCGCGCAATCTCCGCGTCCGTCCTACGCACCGCCCGCCCGTCTCCCGCGTTCACCCCCAGTGACTCCGTCCTCTCCCACCGACCCGCAGCCTGAGCGCGCCCCCGAAGTGGTGGCGCGTGCGGAGCATATCTGGCGCCGACGAGCGCTCAGGTTTGCGTTGTGGACGACGGTGATTCTGGCGGTGCTGATCGGCGGGCTGTACCTCTTTCTCCGCTCCGAGACTGGCCGCAGCACGGCGCGCGGCGTGGTGGTGGGCCAGATCCAGAAGCTGCTCGCCGACGACGCGACGATCTCCGCCGACCGCCTGGACGGCAACTTCCTGACCGGCGCGCGCCTGACCGGCGTGCGCCTCGAGCGTCGCGGTGAACCCGTTCTCACGGCCGACTCGCTGCTGATCGACTACAACCTGCGCACGCTGCTCTCGCGCACGTTCTCGGCGAGCCAACTGCTCATCGCGACGCCCAACGTCTACGTCCGTCAGTACGCCGACAGCACGTTCAACGTGACCGGCCTGTTCGTGGCGAACCCGGACAAGGACACCACGAAGGCTGGCTTCGACGTGCTAATCGATCAGGCGGTGGTGACGAACGGGCGCGCCGAGATCCACTTCTACAACCCCGACCGAGACTCGGTGCTCGTCGTCCGCGAGCTAGGCACCAAGCTCTCCGATCTAATCGTCACCAAGGAGCAACTCCAGGCCGACATCGAGAGACTCGTCTTCACGGGCGTCGCCTCCGACGGCGAGACGGAGCTGAGCGTCGCCTCGTCGGGGATGTTCTCGAAGGAGGCCATTGACCTGCGCGAGCTGACCGTCAACGGCACCGGCGGGACGCGGCTGGACGGCTCCGCCAAACTGGTCTTCGAAAGTCAGGCTCTTCCCGTCTTCGACGCTGACCTGGAGGCGGCGCCGCTCGCGCTGGCCGACATCCGTGCCTTCGCGCCGGTGCCGGTCTACGGCGACCCGCGCATCCGCCTCAACGCCGAGAGCGACGGCCGTCAGCTCCGCTTTGGCCTGCGCGGCTCCGTCCCCAACCCTGACGGCAGCGACGCCGCCATCGTGCTCGACGGCGCGCTCTCGCGGCGCAGCCAGGACGGCCCGCTTGCCTACCGCGCCGAAGGCACGCTCCGCCGCCTCGACCCCAGCGTGCTGACGCGCAACCCGGCCTTGGCGGCCGACATCAACGGCGACCTGGCGCTGGACCTGCAAGGCACCACGCTCCGCACGCTGTCCGGCCCCTTCTCCATCGACCTCGACGAGACGCGCATCGCCAGCCGCACCGTCAACCGCCTGGACCTGAAAGGCCGCATCACCGACGGCCTGCTCCGCTTCGACCTGGACGGCGCGCTGCCCGGCCTCGACTTGGTCGCCGAAGGCGAGGCGCGCCCCTTCGAGCGCGTGCCGACGGTGAACCTGCGCGGCACGGCGCGTGACCTAAACCTAGCCGCACTCGTGCCCGGCCAGGCCGGCCGTTTCGCTGGCGACTTCGCCCTGGAAGGGCGCGGCAACTCGGTCGAGACGTTCTACGGCTCCGCGGCCGTCTCGCTGTCGCGCGCCGAGATCGCGCTCGGCGACCGCCGCCTGGACCTGACACGCGCCGAGCTCGACGCCGACCTGAACGGCGGAGACATCGCCTTCGACACCGATCTCGCCTTCGCCGGTGGCGGCGCGCTCACCGCCGCTGGGTCCACACGCCTCGGCTCCGAGACGCCGGTCTACACTGTGGACCGCGGCACCATGCGCGGGCTCGATCTTGCCGTGCTGACGGGCAACCCGGACCTGTCGAGTTCGCTCACCGGCACGTTTGCCGTGGACGGCCGCGGCGCCGACCCGCAGACGCTCGCCGCCGAGGTGGACTTGACGCTCGCACCGTCGCGCTACGGCGAGTACACGGTGCAGAGCGCCCGCCTGGACGGCGCGCTCCGCGGCGGACGCGCCACCTTCGACCTGGCCGCCGACCTGGGGCGCGCCGGCGCGCTCACGGCCATCGGCACCGCGCAGCCGTTCTCCGATCCGCTGGCTTACGACGCCCGCGGACGGGTCCAGAACTTCAACGTGTCGGCGCTCACGAACGACCCGGCGCAGGCGTCCGACCTGACAGGCACCTACTCCGCCACCGGTCGCGGCATCGACCCGAAGACAATGACGGCCGACGTGGACCTGACGCTCGCGCCGTCTACGTTCGGCGAGTACACGGTCCAGAGCGCTCGTCTCGACGGCTCGCTGCGCGGCGGACGCCTGGGCTTCGACCTGGCCGCCAACCTCGGCCGGTCAGGCTCTCTCACGGCCGTCGGCACCGCACAGCCGTTCTCCGATCCGCTCGCCTACGACGCGCGCGGAACTGTCCAGAACCTCGACCTCGCCGCACTGACGCGCAACCCCGACCAGTTCTCAGACCTGACCGGCAGCTACTCCGTCACCGGTCGCGGCATCGACCCTGAGACGCTGACCGCCGAGGCGAGCGTGCAACTCGCGCAGTCGTCGTACGGCTTGCGCGAGATCGGCGGCGCCGACGTAACCCTCAACCTGGATCGCGGCGCATTCGCCGTCCGCGGCGACCTCAACATCCGCGAGGGCCAGTTCTCCGTCAACGCCTCGGGCAACCTGGGCGAAGAGCTCGCGCTCGATCTCGCCGACGGCACCTGCTTCCGCGGCGTGGACGTGGGCGAGCTGACGCGCAACACGAATCTCGCAACTGACTTGAACGGCTGCTTCACCGGCACCGTCCGCGGTCTGGACGATCCCGAGTCGCTGGTCGCGCGGGGTGTGCTGGACCTGGACGGTAGCCGCGTCAACGACGCCTTGATCACCGACGGCACCATCCGTTTCTCGCTCGCCGACGGCGACCTGAACGCGAACGGACGGATCGAGACCGAGGGCGGCGACGTGCTCGACCCGAACGCGCCCGACCCCGTGCTCACGCCCGACGGCGCGATGACGTTCACGCTCTCCGGCCGGCCGCTCGATGAGACGCCCACCTACGCGCTCGACGCCGAGACGCGCGCGCTCAACGTGAGTGCCCTGGCTGGCCTGGACGTGCCCGAGCCCATCGTTCTCACGGTGAATCTGGACCTGGCTGGCCGCGGCATCGACCCGGCCACCGCCGACATCCGCGGCCGCATCCGCTCTGCGCCGACTCGCGCCGCCGGCTTCGTGGTGGACACGCTCTCGTCCGGCTTCGCGCTGCGCAGCGGCGTGCTGGACCTGGACTCGCTCCTGCTCCGCACCGATCTCATCGACGCCACCGCCGACGGCCAGATCGCCGTCTTCGATGCCGAGGCGCCGACCGACTTCACGCTCGAGGCCGATGTGGTCAGCCTGGCGCCGCTGGGCCGCTTCACCGAAGAGCCGCTCGGCCTCAAAAGCGGCGCCCTCGACGTGCGCGTTACCGGCGCTGGCGGGACCGCTCCGCTGCTCGCCGTCGGCACGGTGCAAGCGCGGCAGCTCGTCTACGGCGAGATCGCCGTGACCGGCGTCGACGGGGCACTCACCGCCTCCCTCGACCGCGCCGCACTCGACACGCTCGGCCTGAACGCCGTGCAGGGCACGATCTCCACGGAGTTCGACGTGCTCTCGCGCGGCAAGCTGACGGTCCAGGAAGGCACGGTGAAAGCCCGCCTCACTGACGGCGCATTCGTATTCGACGCTGGCGTGACGCTCGATGGACGCCGAGACCTCGACGTGGCGGCTCGCCTCGATCTGGACAACGGTACCGGCATCATCGTCGAAGCCGGACGCTTCGCGCTCGACGGCAACGAGTGGACGCTGGCTGACGAGGCGCGCGTCGCCTTCGACCAGGGACTCATCACCATCGAGACGTTGCGCATCATCGGCGACGGCCCGGGAGAACTGATCACCGTCAACGGTGTCCTGGACTTCGAGGGCGAGCAAAACCTGCGCGCCAGCGTCTCGGGTCTCAACATCGGCGGCCTGACAGACCTCGCCGGGCTGGACGGACTCGGCGGCCGGCTCGGCGTCGAACTCAAGATGATCGGCACACTGGACTCGCTCGTCCTGGACTCGCGCGTCACGTTGGACCAGCTCGCCTCGCGCGGTGAGGTCTTCGGAGACCTGGAAGCGGACGTGGACTTCGCCGAAGGACGCATCGGCGTCGATGCCGTCCTGACGCATGTAGACGGACAGGCACTGACGGCCGTCGGCGTGCTGCCGCTGGCCTCGTTTACGCCCACCGAGCCGTCGGCCGTGCAGTCCAGCGGCGACCCGAGCTGCTCGGCCCAACTCTCCGGTTCCTCGGTCTCCGACGGCCTCGACTTCCGCGCCGGCGCCGACGCCTTCCCCATCGACTGGGCACGGCCGTTCCTCGACGAACGCAAGTTCAACGCGCTCGACGGCTCGCTCGACCTCGCCCTGCTCGTCCGCGGCACCGGCACCGCACCGTGCTTCGGCGGACGCGCAGCGCTCGTCGACGGCCGCTTCGGCGTGGTAGCGACGGGCCTGGTTTACGAGCCGATCAACGCCAGCGTCCAACTCCAGGGCGACGTGCTCAACGTGGAGCGCCTCACCATCGGGCCCGAGGCGAACCCTGGCGTGGTCATCGAAGGCGATATCACGTTCCCGCAGTTGTCGCTGGGCGAGCTAGACCTGACCATCACGCCGCGCGACTTCCTCGCGCTGGACACCTACGCGCTGTCCGGCATCCGCCTCGGTGCTGGCCGCCAGCCGCTCCGCTTCTCCGGCACGCTCGCCGAGCCGGTCCTGGAAGGGAGCGTGGCCCTGGCCGCCGGCGACATCTACGTCACCGACCGGATGGGCCTAGACCTGGATCCGGTCACCCTCGACCAAGCCGACTTCGACGCCATCCAGGCGGAGTACGGACAGGCTGTCACGGCGGCGGATACCACGGAGAGCCGCTTCATGAAGGCCCTCCGTTACGACCTGGACGTCACCATCGACCGCGATGTCTGGCTCCGTTCGTCGAACCCCAACCTCGGATTCGACATCGAGTTCGAAGGCGACATCGATGTGCAGAAAGAGCCCTACGCCGACGGCTCCCAGCTCTTCGGCCAGATCGACCTGGTGCGCGGAAACGTTTCCACGCTCAACCGACGGTTCGATGTGGACCGCGGCATACTCGTCTTCAACGGCGACCCGCTGACTACGAACGTGGACCTGCAGGCGACGACCGACATCCGACTGTCCAGCTCCGTCGCTGGGCAATCGGCCGTGGAAATCACGCTGCTGGCGTCCGGCCAGATCGGCAACGACCCGGAGATTCGCCTTAGCTCCGATCCGCCGCTCTCGTCCGGCGACATCGCCTCGCTGCTCGTCACCGGCCAGCTCGCTAGTAACGCCATCAGCACGGACGGCGCGCTCGGCGTCGCTGGCGGCGCGCTCCTCGGTTCCGTCACCGGCGCCGCCGAGGGGCTCGTCGGCGGCATCGGCTTCGATCTCGTCGAGATCGACTACGACCCCAACGGCGCACTCGTGCTCCGCCTCGGCAAGTACCTCACCTCGCGCGCGTTCGCGTCGGTCGCGGTGCCCGTCAACCAGGACGACACGCGCACGCGGCGTCAGGGCTCGGGCACGCAGTTGACGTTCGAATACCAGCTCAAACGCTGGCTCATGCTCCAGGCCGAAGCTGGCGGTGTCCGTGGCAGCGGCGCCGGCGTCAGCGCAGAAACGTCGTTCTAGCGAATCGGTGACCGGTGATCGGGAAGTGCGCCGCAGATGGCGCGTCCCCGGCGGGCCGAGAAGCGAACCCCGCCAGCGAAGTCACCTCGCGCTCTCGCGCCCGCACGCGCTCTCGCTCCGTACGTTCCGACTCGCCACTCCCGCCGATGTCCGAGTTCTCGAACCAGCCCCCTGAGCCGTCGGGTCAGCCCTCTGAGCCGGCGGGGTCCCTCCTGCGCCGCCGTCAGACACGCCGCGCACGCGTCAACGACAAGATTCTGCAGGAGAAGGAGCAGGAGTCGCGCGTCGCAGAGACCGTCGCCAAGGTGCGGAAGAAGCGCGCCGACGGCCTGCTGGACGGCTTCTTCGAGGAGGCTGGCGGGCTGTTCATGTTCGTTGGCCGATTCTTTGCGCGCCTGTTCCGTCGACCGTTCGAAGGCGGCGAGGTCGTCAAGCAGATGGACGAGGTCGGCGCGCGGAGCCTGACGCTGACCGGCGTCGTCGGCTTCTCTATCGGCATCGTGCTCGCGATGCAGAGCCGCGGCACGCTGGCGCGCTTCGGCGCCGAGAGCTTTCTGCCGTCGATGCTGGCGCTCGGGCTGGTGAAGGAGATCGGGCCGGTGCTGACCTCGCTCGTGCTCGCCGGGCGGCTGGGTGCTGGCATGGGCGCTGAGCTGGGCTCGATGCGCGTCACTGAGCAGATCGACGCCTTGGAAGTGGCGGCGCTCAAACCGTTCGACTACCTGGTGGTCACGCGCGTGCTCGCCTGCGTGATCATGTTTCCGATCATGACCATGATCACCAACTTCCTGGGACTCACGGGCGGCTACCTAGAAGCCGTCTTGTCGGATGGCATGGACTGGCGTGTGTTCATCGCTACGGCGTTCGACTCAATGCGCTTCGTGGACGTGATCGTGGACACCATGAAGACCTCCGTGTTCGGTTTCATCGTCGGCATCGTGAGTTGCTATATGGGCTACAACGTGCGCGGCGGCACGCGCGAAGTCGGACAGGCGGCGATGCAGGCCGTGGTGCTGTCCAGCCTTCTGATCCTCGTCGCTGATGTCGTCATCGTCCGCATCTCGCTCATCTTCTTCGGGGACGTGAGCGGCGGCTAGCCGCCCTCCCCTACTGTGCCGCCTCACTGCGCCGCCGCTCACCGTGCCGCCGATGTCTGATCCCGACGAACACACTCCCGTCACCGGCAACTCGCCACCGCCGCCGGACGATGTCATCGTGGAGCTGCGCGATGTACACAAGGGCTTTGGCACGAAGAAGGTGCTCCGCGGCATCGACGTGAGCGTCAAGGAAGGCACGAGCGCCGTCGTGCTCGGCGGCTCGGGCACGGGCAAGAGCGTGCTGACGAAGCACGTCGTTGGGCTCCTCAAACCGGACGAGGGCGAAGTCTGGGTGTTGGGCGAGCGGATGGATCTGCTCGAAGGCGAGGCGCTCGACCGCAAGCGCGTCCACACCGGCTACCTCTTCCAGGGCGGCGCGCTGTTCGACTCGATGTCGGTCTACGAGAACATGCGGTTCTTCCTGGACCGACACACGCAGCTGTCGAAGGGCGAGAAAGACGACACCATTATGGAGTCGCTCGAGGAGGTAAACCTGCCGCAGACGCTGCACCAGTTCCCCGCCGAGCTGTCCGGCGGCCAGCGCAAGCGCATCGGCCTGGCGCGGACGCTGATCTTACGCCCTAAGATCATCCTCTATGATGAGCCGACGACGGGCCTGGACCCGGTCTCGGTGCGCGTCGTGTCGGACCTGATCGTCAAGTTGCGCGACGAGCGCGGCATCTCGTCCATCTCGATCACGCACGACCTGCTCGCCGCCGAGATCATCACTGACAGCGCGCACTTCATCTACGAAGGCCAGATCATCGCCGACGGCACGTTGGACGAAGTCCGCCGCTCGGACCACCCCGTCGTGGTGGAGTTCTTCAAGGGCACCGAGGCGTACGGAGGCGCCTAGCACCCGGCTCGTCAGAGCAGCGACGACACCACCAGCGCGATCCCGAGCGTGAGGAGAAGCGCGAAGACGGCTACGTAAAGCGCGAGCCGGCGCATATCGTGCGGCGAGGCACTCGGGGCGTCGACAGACTGCAGCGTGGGCGGCGCGTCTCCCAGCACCGATCTGCCTTCGAGTTGGACGCGGATGTCCACGTTGTCCGTGGCGCCGTAGACCTCTCGAAGCGTGGCGAGTGCGTCGAGCGCGATCTGATTTCGTGACCTGTCATTCGAATCGTCGGACCAGCGCCGATGCCAGTTTGAGCCAGGCTCCAGCGTCCAGCCGCGCGCGCGCATATCGGCCTGCTGGAGACTCGTCAACCGGTCTGGAGGCGCGAGAAACGTATCACCTACGATCTCGACGAGCAGCCCGGCGTCGGCGTCGGCGAGAAACTGGGCGTACAGGTTTCTGTCCGCGTCCGCAGTGAAGACCGCGAAGCTGCCCTGCCTTTGTTCACTGATGTCGGCGAGCGCGTCCAAGACGAGTTCGGGATCTGGGATCGGATCG
Organism: Prasiola linearis; assembly: GCA_032356305.1. Taxonomy (NCBI): domain Eukaryota; kingdom Viridiplantae; phylum Chlorophyta; class Trebouxiophyceae; order Prasiolales; family Prasiolaceae; genus Prasiola; species Prasiola linearis. Next base: position 6,360 of record JAULKR010204874.1, on the reverse strand, counting down.
GGGTTGATCATGGCGGTCGCGGCGTCTGATCCCAGAAAGTATGGCTGGTCGCTCGATTCCGAAGTCGTCACCTTCATCAGACGGCCCGACGTGCTGAAGGACGTCTCCCCTACGCGTCAACTATCGGCATCGGGCCACGGGTCACGGACAGGTCAATCCGCGATCTGGAAGATGTCGCTGGCTCCGAACAGCGGACCGACCGCGAGGCCCATCTCTGCGTAAAGCTCCGGCGGCACGGAAATGTCGGCGAGGTAGAGCTCGCCTGGCGCGTCGCTCCGGGCGAGGCCGGTCTTGGGCAGCGCGAGCGTCACCGTCGCCGCAGCCCGGACGTGCGGGTCGTACGTCTCACCGCTCGTTGCGTCGAGGCCCGAGGGAAGGTCGAGGCTGAGCACGGGCGTCGCCGAGCCGGTCGCCCACCGAATGCGGTCTGCGGCCGCGCCGCGCGGCGCGCCGTCCAGGCTGTATCCGAGCACAGCATCCACGATCAGGTCGGCGGGTGCAGGCGGCGTGTCGCCGGATGTGACGGTCACGCCGATCCGCCGCAAGATGCCGAGCTGGTGGGCTGGGACGCCGCCGTAGGCGTCATCCGGCCGGGTCGTCCAGACCTCGACCTCGGCACCGGCGTTGTGGAGGTGGCGCGCCGCGACCATCCCGCCTCCCCCGTTTCCACCCGTCCCGGCGAGCACCACGACGCGACGCCCACGGGCGTCGCCTTCAAAGAACCGATCCCGGCCGACGCGAGCGACGGCCCGGCCAGCGTGCTCCATCATCTGGATCAGTTTGATCCCGTAGACCTCCACCATCAGCCGGTCCACCTCGAGCATCTGCTCGGCGGTGACGGAAGGAATGGCGACGGGCGCAGTCGGAAACATGGGACGACGAGGCAGGAAAGTCAGCGCGTGTCCACGAAAGCCCGGATGCGCCCGACGTAGAACGGCGGCCAATCGGTCACGCCCTCCGCCTTCGCTGCGAGGTCTGCGTCGACGAGCAGGTACACCCACTCGCTCTGGCTGAGCAGGCGTCCGAGCCGGTCCCACACGTGCGCTTGGAGGTAGGAAGCGTACCACAGCGCCCAGTTCGGGTCCGTGCCGTCGGCCGAGATGTAAGCCTGGTGGTGATGACGGGCGGCCTGGCGGAGCAGGTCCACCAGGTCGGCGTCGATCATCGAGGCAGGGCTGTCGGGCATGGAATGACAGGATCAGAGCACCAACCCGGCGGTGACGCCGATGGCGCTGACAAGCGCCACGTCCATCGTGGCGAAGCCGGTCTCGCATGATCGGGTCCACCCAGACAGGCCGATTCGGGCATGGCCGACGGCGTGTCGCGGGCTAGCGGTACTCCGGGTTCTCGTAGCCGAAGCGGGCGCCGTCGTCCCAGGCAGAGCGCTGGTTGCCGTAAGCCGGAATGCCGCCGGCGTCTTTGAGCATCCGCGCGAGGTGCATCAGATTCCACGTCATGAACGTGGTGTTGCGCTGCGTGAACGAGTTGTCGACGCCGACGAGCGAGCCGTCCTCCGCCTTGTCGCCGTAGCTGGCGCCCGGCCCGACTTCGCCGATCCAGCCAGCGTCGGCCTGGGGCGGGATGGTGTAACCGAGGTGCTGCAACGCGTAGAGCGTGCCCATGGCCACGTGCTTGACGCCGTCCTCGTTGCCGGTCACCAGCACGCCGCCGACCTTGCCGTAGTAGATGTACTGCCCTGCGTCGTTGAGCATCCCGCTCATCGCGTAGAGCCGCTCGATGACGCGCGTGGCGACGGAGGAGCGCTCGCCGAGCCAGATCGGCGAGCCCAGGATCAGGATGTCGGCCGCGGCGACTTTCTCGTAGAGCGCCGGCCAGTCGTCTTTATCGGCGCCGTGCTCGGTCATGTCCGGCTGAACGCCTACCGCAAGGTCCAAGTCGACGGCACGGACGTGCTCGACGTGGACGCCGTTGGCCTCGAAGATCTGCGTCGGCACGTCCATCAGCAGGTCCGTGTGCGAAGTCGCGGGCGACGGCTTGAGCGTGCAGTTGATGAGCAGGGCGCGGAGGTCGTCGTACGAGGCGGGCGGGGTCATGGGCGCAGCGGGCGTGTGTCGAGAGCGTGAGCGCTCCGGACGCCGTCGGCGCTGGCGATCCTACGTCACCGGTACAAAGGCTCGGCTAGAGCCGCACGAGGGTGACGCCGTCGCCGCCCTGGTCATAGGGCGCGGCTTCGAAGCCCGACACGTCGGGGCGGCCGCCGAGTTGCTGGTGGATGGCCTGGCGCAGCGCGCCGGTGCCCTTGCCGTGCAGGATTTCGAGCTGCCCGAGCCCGGCCGCGATGCCTTCGTCCACGAACCGCTGCACCGCGTGCAACGCCGCCTCGACGCGCTCCGGGTCCGGTGCCAGGTTGAGCGCGCTCGTGGCGTGCGTGAAGTTGAGAGACGCGCCAGCGGCGCCCAGGTCGGAATCGGTCATCGTGCTCCGAGCGGTTCGCCGGGAAGCTACATCGCGCGGGTCCTCGGCCCGTAGGGCGCTCCATGGAGCGGGCGGTTGGTCGCGTCCTCTCGCCTCCGAGCCGAGAGCGTCCCGTCGCCATCCAAGACCGCATCGACGCTGGGCGCCTGACGTTCGTCTAGCCGTCGGCGATCCGGCGAAGCGTATCGAGAAGGCGGCGCGCCTGAGCCTCCTGCGTAGGTCCGGGAGCGAGGTGGCCGACGGCAGCGCCTGCGAATCCTCGCGTGCTGAGCAGGCTTCGGAACGCGTCCGCGAGGTAGCTCCTGAGTTCGCTCGGCGCCGCCGCCACCTCGTCCTCGAACGTGGGTCGCCCGTCGATAACGGTCAGGAGGTCTTCCAAGTCGTGGCTCGCGAGCAGGTCGCTGCGGCCGCGATCTCGAAACGCTTCGAGCTTGGTAGCGACAAAGACCGGCGCCGCGATCACCCGAACGGCGACGCCGTCAAGGTCGAGCGTGTCAGCCGAGTCGAGCGCGAGCGGGTACCACCGGTTGCTGAACCCAAGCACGTCCGGATCGATCGGCATCACGTCGACGGTCTGCTCGCCGACGAGGTAGCGGCACAACGGCGCGCCCTTCGACGTGTCGTTCCGGAAGCCAAGCTCGCGCAAGGATTCGTCCACAAGCGCGTACTGCGCTCGCGTCCGCGCGTCGATGATGGCGTCGACATCGTCGGTCGGCCGCACGTCTTCTGCTCGGAGGTCTGTCATGAGGAGAGGCGCTGCGGCGCCGCCGACGAACACGACGCGTTTGCAAAGCGGGCCAAGCGCGACGGCCACGGCTCGGATGGCCTGGGCAGGATCGATCAAACCAGCGCACCGAGTCGGAGCGATAGCTCCGCGACCGCTCGGCTGCGCTCTCGGGCACGCCCAACGCGAAGCTCGTCCACGAGTGCGAGGAGCGCGTGGAGCTCCGGGTCCTGTCGGGCTGCGAACGGCGCAGAACGGAAAAGAGGCTCCACGCTCCACCCGCTCATCGTCCCGTCCACATCGGGCCACACGTAGCGAGCCTCCTCAGGTGTCGCGTCAACCCCGTCGAAGGCCAGAAATCCCGTGGCAACGCCGCGGTGTGTCGGTACGCCGCGTTCTGTCGCGAAGGCGTACGGGACGCCGTGGACTACGAACTCGCGGAGAGCGGGGAAGATGGGCATTCCGTCGAACGTCGAATACAGCCCTGCCTTCGTTGCGCGGTGAATGGCCGCATGTGCCTCAGACGCGCTCAGGCCCAGCGATGCGGAGAGCGACGCGTACGTCCACGTCCATTCTGGGAGCGCGGCGAGTTTGAGTAGGACGAGAATGTCTTGCGGTTTGAGCACAGTGTTCGCTGTTCGCGAATAGCGAATGTACTCACACGTTCGGCCCCACCGTCTCCACCACGCGCCGCGCCCACTCGGCGTAGATCAGCGGGCCGGGGTGGAAGCCGTCGGCCGCCATCATCTCGCCGACGGTGACCTCGCCTTCCAGATACGGCCCGTCGTCGGTGAAGCCGGTCGGGACGTAGGCGACGCCGTCGGCGGCGTCCGCCCAGACGTGGAGCGCCGCGTCCCAGCGGTCGCGCTGGCGTCCCATGGCCCAGCGCATCGGCTGCGGCAGCGCCGGGAAGCCGCCAATCGGTGGTAGGCCTGAGGCGACGACTGTCGGCGCGCCGAAGCGTGCGTGCAGGTCCGCGGTGAGCGCTTTCATGTCGGCCAGCCAGTCGGCCTGGGACGCGCCGCCGATCAGGTCGTTGATGCCGAGCGAGATCACGACCAGGTCCGCGTCGAACGGGTCCTGCTTCGCGACGAACGCGCGCGTCCGGGCGGCCGTGGAGCCGAACCGGGCGAACAGAGACCACGTCACGCGCCGGCCGCCGTCGGCCAGGCGCCGAGCGAGTTGGCCGGGCAGGGCGTCGTCCAGCGTGTCGGCGCCGTAGCCGGCCGCGGCCGAGTCGCCCACGATGAGCAGGCGCAGCGGCGCGCCGTCGCCGACCGTGCCGGTGGCGTCGCCGGCGGGCGGGCGCAGCCGGGGCATCGTCTTGAACATGCGCCGACCCTGGACGAGCAGGACGGGCGCGAGCAGCGTGCGGACGATCTCGGGCATGGGCGCGGCTGGTGGCGCAGGAGGGGAGGCCGGGCTCACGGCGCGCCGCCGTCGGCGTTCCGGGGCGCTGCCGGTGGTTGGACCGCGGACGACGGACCGCAGACCGCGCGTTGTCTCCGGGCCGACGGCTCCGGCCTGCCGGATCGCTGACGTTTTTCGAGTGGGGAGACGATCATCCGTTGTCTGCCGTCTGCGGTCCCCGAAAGGCTACTGGCCGCGTCCGCCTCGGGTGGGGGGGCGACGCGTGGCGGCGCGCGTCTGGGCGCCGTCGGTGGGCGGCGAGTACTCCTCGGGAACCAGGTCGCCCAGGCGCTCGAACGCCATGTAGCTCATCGCCGAGATAGCGAACGGGTCGGCCGGCGTGCCGCGCGGGTCGATCAGCGCCGTGTCCTTGTCGAGGCGTAGGTCGGAGCGCTGGAAGTCGTAGGGGCGCACGCGCGCGCCTCGGAACCAGGCAGAGGTGAGGTAGCTGGGCACTTCGGGCTCCGTGGTGTAGGTGACGCCGAGCAGGCCCGGGAAGCGAAGCTCGAACCAGCCAGCTTGCTCCTCAGACGTGCCGAAGAACGCGTCCGGCGCGCGAGGGCGGCCGGCGTACTCGGCCAGCTGCTCCTCGGAGTTCATCGCGCGGTGGACGAACTCGAAGCCGTCGGCCTCGGTCTGGCCGGCGATGAGCGACTGCAACAGGTGGCGCAGCGAGCCGCGGTAGGCCTGGGCGCGCGCCACGCGCCAGCGCGCCGCTTCGGCGTCGTCCTCGGGCTCCATCTCTTCGAAGCGCTCCTCGCCGTGGTAGCGGACGCGCGTGTTGGAGGCCTCGAAGGTTTCCAGGTCGTAGTAGAGCGTGTAGCCGAGCGCGCGGTTGACGATCACGAGTGGCGCCGAGGCCGTGGCGCGCAGCGTGCCGCCGCGGTCCGAGAAGTCCAGCACGTAGGGGTTCTCGATGTCGGTGCGGGCCGCGTTCTCGGACTCGCCGAGCAGCGTCTTTTTGAAGCGCTCGTAGCGGCGCAGCCACTTCGGGTCCGGCCCCTCGGCGGTCACGTCGACCGAGCCCAAGTCGGCGATGGACTCTTTGAGCACGAACGTGAACGGGCCGGCTTGGCCGGCGGCGGTGACGCGGATGTCCTGCGTGCCGGCGGTGTAACCCAGGATGCTCGCCACCAGGCGGTAGGCGCCCAGCTCCACGCGCTCGATGCGGAAGCGGCCGTCGGTGCCGGAGGCGGTGCCGCGCGTGGTGCCGGACAGGTAGACGTTGGCGCCGGGCAGCGGCTCGCCGGCTTCGTCGGTCACACGGCCGATCAGGTCGGCGGTCAGAGCGTCCTGCTGGGCAGCAGCCGGCGGCGCGACGGCCGCGGCGGCGGCCAGGAGAAACAGGGCGGTGAGTCGGGTCGAGAGCACGGAGGTCGAGGTCGGTGTGAGAGGTCAACGGCGCCGCGGCGCGCGGGCGTGTCCAGGGCACCGTGAAGAGGCGACGGTCCCGAGGCTACGGCTAAGTTGCGCGCCCGCTCCCACACCGCTCTCCCCGATGCGCTCCGTCTTCCTGCTCTGCTTCCTCCTGCTCGTCGGCTGCCGCGTCGAGGACGCCTCCGCGCCGCCGGAGCCCGACCCCGCCGCCCAGGCGCCGCGCGCCGACGGCCGCACCGACGCCGAGGTCGACGCACTCGAAGCGGGTGAGCGCGGCACGGACGTGGTGACCGCCGAGAGCCCGGACGCCGACGTGCCGGTCGCCAGCGTAGCGACCTACACGCTGCGCCGCCTGGTGCTAGGTGACCGCGCCTGCTACATCGACGTGCAGGCCGACGGCGCCGAGACGGAGA
>JAULKR010204763.1:0-16544 GCA_032356305.1 Prasiola linearis | reverse complement strand
CTGCTGATAGTTAAGACGCTATCCGTTCCGACGATTTGTCCGAGTGCATTGAGCCAGATGTAGTCCGTTTGACTATCGTAATTTTCTGCCGTTTGTAAACGAATTTCACTACCATTACAAACCGTATTGCTACTGATGATTTCTGGTTGAGTCGGTAACGGACGAATATCTTCGATGAAAATATCGCGCGTAGTCATACAGCCATTTTCCGTGAAAGCGGTCAACGTATAGCCACCATTTTGATTAACCGCAACGTTGTTTAAAACGGTAGTTGCTGAAGTAGAAGTGAAGCCATTTGGTCCACGCCATTCGTAAGTTAAATTCTGATTGGCAGGAGCATTCGCGCTTAGCGTCAATACGCCACCTTCACAGTTGTCGGATAACGTAAACGCTGGGCTGATAGTAGGTTGAGTATTCAAAGTTACTTCATAACCATTGGACACCAGTACACAGTCATTTACTTCGATAATCACACGATATGTACCCGTTTGGTTCGATCTTATATCATTGATAATCAATTCATTAGATGTAGCAGTAGTGATTTGACCACCATCCTGTTGCCAGCGGTAAGTCACGTTAGCAGCGTTGTATTGAGGTACGCGCAAGGTCACCGAACCACCGCGACACGTCGCACCAGAACCCGTGATAATAGGCTGAGCAATGGCATCCACAATGGTACTAATTACTTCAGTCGTATAGGTTGATTCACAACCCGCTGCGCTGATAACGGTTAGTTCATAACTGCCATTACTTTCGCTGCCAGCAGCAGGAATCACTGGATTTTCTGCCGTGGAAGTAAATCCATTTGGTCCTGTCCAGCTATAAGAGAAATCATCAGCATTGCCCGTTACGTTTGCCAGTAGAGTCAGGTTGTTCGGCGAACAATCTGCATTTAAATTGTAATTAGCAATTGGATTAGCAGTCGTTGCTGCTTCCGCTAAAACGGTTACCGCAGCTAAGTTAGAACTACAGCCGTTTTTGCTAATTTCTAACTGATAAGTCGTCGTGTTGGTCAAGTTAGTAATCATTGGGTTGCGCTCCGTAGATACAATCGTACCCGTACCAGCAATCGACCAGCGATAAGTAGCATCTGCTACTTCATTAGCAAACAACTGTACGGATTCACCCGAGCAGATATTGCCACTCTTAGTCGCCACAGCGGTCGGCACTTCGTTGATTTCTATATTTAACATCTCACTCAATTCAGATTTACAACCGTCAGCATCTACCGAACGTACCTGCCAGTTACCACTTAAATAAGCAGGACTGTTAGAAGACAACGTAGTCAAGTTTTGGTCAGTAGTCAACCCTGTCAATTGTAGCGTACTTACACTCGCTCCTAATGGACCTACCCATTCAAAATTAGCAGCGTCGCCGCTGGTGAAAAGCACTAAGGTTTCTCCCGCACAAATCGGTGCGTTAGTAGCAAGCGTAGGACGCTCCATGATTGCTTTTACATTATTGACGGTCAATAACTCGTTGGTTTCGCAACCCGCGCCGTTAGTGATAATCAGTTGATATTCGCCATTGTTGCGCTCTGCAGCATCGTTAATGACTGGGTTTGCCAGGTTAGAAACAAAACCCGCAGGACCTTCCCAACGGTACGTATAGTCAGTCGTTTCGCCATCCACATTAGCAAATAGCTGCAAATCACCTCCCGTACATACTTCTTCGTTTACAGTAAATGGATTAGCTGCTGGAGTGGCTAAAGTTTCTAAAGTAAACACGGCTGAGTTAGCCGAACAACCATTAGCACTTACGCGTACCCGATAGTTACCTAGCTGGTCAGCGGTTACATTGCTGATGATGATGCGGTTACTATTCAGACCGACGATATTGTCGGTATTATCATTCGGAGTTTCCCAAGTGTAATTAACAAATGTTCCTTCGATTGGAGTGATTTCCAATACCACTTGTTCGCCTTCACAGATGGCATCCGAGCTGGTAATGACTGGTGTAGCAATGCCGTCCGTGATGTCAATCACTACAGATTCGCGGGCACTGGTACAACCATTTGCATCGGTTACGACCAATTGGTACGTTCCAGCTTTTTCGCTGTTGATATTGACAATCTGTGGATCTTCTTGCGAAGAAGAGAAGCCATTTGGTCCAGACCATTCGTATAGGTAACTTCCACTACCGCCCGTCACGTTAGCGTTGATGGTTAGGTTATTAATACCAGACGCACAGTTCATCGGCGAAACGGGTGGAATGTTTACTACTGGTGCAGAGAATATTTCCAGTGTATAATTATCAGAAGTAACGGTACATTCACTGGTCACTACGCGCACGCTGTACTCCCCACTTTGGGCAGCACTCGCTGTACGAAGCGTCAGTACATTAGATGTATTGCTCAGTAAGTCGCCGTTTCTGCGCCATTGGTAGCTAACATTTGCATCATTGTAAAGTGGTACAGAAAGTACAACACTTTCACCTGCACAGGCATCACCCGTAGCATTGATAACTGGGCGAGTCAGCGCATTGCTCACTTCTACTTCCGTAGAAGCAACGGCACTGCCACAGCTATTAGAATCAGAAACAACCAAAGTATAAGTACCACTACTAGCATCCGTCGCATTGATAATGCGTGGATCTTCCAGTGTAGAAGTGAAACCGTTAGGTCCACGCCATAGGAAGGTATAGTTACCACTTCCGCCCGTAGCGTTACCATCCAGTGTGATATCACCCGTACCATCGCTACACAGCGCCGGTGCTACAACACCGATGGTTGCGACTGGTTTGCGGAAAGTAACGAGGTTGTATTCAGTGGAAGTATTGCTACAGCCATCTACCGTTACGCGAACGGTATATATACCTTCATCGTTTGCATCAACTGGGTTGATGATAATTTCATTATTGTTACTGTTTGCATAAGGCTGATTATCTTTCAACCATTCGTAACGTACGCTGATACCTGTGTACTCTTGTACACGTAGCGTAACAATTTCTCCTTCACAAACTCTTTCTTTCGCTACGATATTAGGTTGAATAACTGCGTCGGTAATATCTACTTCTACCGTAGCAGCATTACTGCGACAGCCATTAGTATCGGTAATTCTTAAAGTATAAGAACCGTCCATGCTTTCGTTAGCATTCACCAAAACAGGTTGTTCGTTGACAGAGTAGAAATCATTAGGACCTGTCCACTCGTAAGTAAATGGCGCGCTGCCACCTACGATTTCGGGTGATAAAGTAATTTCTGATTCTCCATCCGTACAGAACGTCGGCGGTACGTTGCCAATAGAAATCTGTGGAGAACTCAATACTTCTACTTCCAGTGGAGTAGCAGTAGCTGAACAACCATTGGAGTTAACTCGAACGGTATAAGTTCCAGCCTGATCCTCGCGCACGTTTCTCAGTACTAATTGATTGCCAGTTGCCTGTACCACATCTCCATTGAAAGTCCAACGATACTGTACAGCACTACCTGCGTAAGCAGGAACACTTAAGGTGACTACATCGCCGACACAAGCTGCACCAGAAGTCGTAATCACGGGTTGAGAAATTGCATCGGTGATGTCTACGACTACCGAAGCGGTCGAACTCGCGCAGCCATTCGCATCGGTAACGACCAGTTGGTACGTACCTGCTTTAGCTGCATTCGCATTAACAATCTGTGGATCTTCCTGTGTGGAAGCGTAGTTATTGGGACCTGTCCAAGCGTAAGTAAAGTTACCGCTGCCGCCCGTTACGGAAGCATTGAGTGTCAGGTTATTTGTACCCGAAGTACAATTGACAGGAGCCATCGGCTCGATTGCTACCGTTGGCTGCGAACGCATAGTGAATGCGAATGGAGTAGCGCTGGTGGAACAGTCATTACTCGTGACGGTCACTGCGTAGCTGCCAATATCATTCGCAGTAGCGTTATTAATTGCTAATCGATTACTGTTGTTATTTAAATCTACACCATCCTTAGTCCAGTTGTATACGACGTTGGTACCAGCATATTCAGTTATGCTTAAAGTAACTGTTTCGTTAGGACATGGATTAGCGTCAGAACTGGAAATCTGTGGTTGTGGTAATGCATCTTCTACTACTAATTCTGTAGAAACGGTAGGAGAAGTACAGCCATTAGCGTTGGTTGTAACCAGACTGTAAGTACCCGCTTTGTTTTCATCAATATTGCTAATGGTTGGCGTAGCTAAAGCAGAACTAAATCCGTTAGGACCTGTCCAGTTGTACGTCCAATCTGCAGTATCATCAGTAGTAGTGATGGCAAAAGTATAGTCTTCTGCACCACTGGTACAGCTATAGTTAGGTGGAGTATTTATCGAAAGATTCGGCGCAGTAAATACTTCTACTGTTTGAGTTGCGGAAGTTGCAGCACAACCATCGGTATTGACACGAACCGCGTAATCTCCATTATCAGCAGCAGTTGCAGGACTGATAGTTAAGAGGTTACTGTTATTCGTAATAGCGTTGCCATCACGTGTCCATTGGTAGCTTACATTTGCGCCAGCATATTCCGCTACGCGTAAAGTGACTTGACCTCCCGTACAGGCATCACCCGAAGAGGTAATCACTGGCTGAGCAATCGCATCCGTAATATCTACGACTACCGAAGCGGTCGAACTTGCGCAGCCATTTGTATCGGTAACGACCAGTTGGTACGTACCTGCTTTGGCTGCATCAGCATTGACAATCTGTGGATCTTCTTGCGTAGAAGCGTAGCTATTAGGACCTGTCCAAGCGTAAGTGAAATCTCCACTGCCACCCGTTACGGAAGCGTTGAGCGTCAGGTTATTGGTACCCGAAGTACAATTGACAGGAGCCATCGGCTCGATGCTAACCGTTGGTGCATTATATACCGCTAATGGATAAGCAGCAGAAGTACTCGTACATTCGCCATTACTTACCATCACGGTATAATCACCAGCATTGGCATTACTTAGAGGATTGATAACAAGTTGGTTAGAACTATTTTCAATCACATTGCCGTTGAGCATCCATACGTAGCTTACATTTGCGGAAGCGTAATTTTCTACCGAGATAGTTGCCGTTTCGCCTGCACAAGCTGCACCACTTCCAGTAAGGATTGGCGTAGCTAACTCATCCGAAATTTCAATTTCAATAGAAGCCGTCGTATTTGGACAATCACCACCCGTATTTACTTCTAGTACATAGGTTCCAGTGAAGGAAATATCTACATTATTCAAAGTTGGATCCTCTAAAGTAGAGCGGAAACCATTAGGACCAGTCCAGAGGTAAGTGACCTCACCTGGCGCATTGGTAACGGTTACGTTCAATTGTACATCCTGTTGAGTAGTTGCACAATTAATTGCTTCAATGGGATCAATGACCACCGAAGCAATTGATTGCAGACTTAGCATAAATGGATTTGAAGTCGCAGAACATTCGTTGGTGGTTACACTCACGGCGTAGTCACCCGCATCGTCCGCGGTAACGTTATTTATCGTTAATTGGTTACTATTGTTATTTAAATCTACACCATCTTTTGTCCAGATATAAGTTATGTTAGTTCCGCTATAAGCGGGAATACTCAGAGTAGTTGTACCATTGTTACAAGTAGCCTCACCAGAAGCAGTAATGAACGGTTGTTCTAATCCGCTATCTACCGCCAACTGTGCCGACGCGACCGCCGAACCGCAGTTATTACTATCCGTGATAACCAAATTATACGTGCCACTCTTAGTCTCGTCGATATCGAAAATGGTCGGCATGGGCAATGCGGATTGGAAACCAGCAGGACCAGACCAAGCGTAGGTATAGTTGCCCGAACCACCACTAACGGTGACTGCGAACGTATAATCCTGCGAGCCATCGGTACAGTCAAAAGCAGGTGGTGTCTCCAAGAGTGCGGTAGGCTGAGTAAATATCTCAACGGCGCGTAATTCTGAAGTAGCTATACAATCACCTACCGTAACGGTAACTTGATAATTGCCGCTATTTTCCGCTGTAGCGGGATTGATGATTAAAACATTACTATTGTTTTCTATCGCTACACCGTTACGTGTCCACTCGTAAGTAACGTTACTACCAGTATAAGCAGGAATGCTTAAATTGATGCTTTCGCCTGCACAAACTGAACCGTTGGTAACTAAGGTAGGCTGAGTTAAGCCCTCTTCAACAACAACTTCGGTAGAAACGGGAGCAGATACACATCCATTAGAATTGAAAATTCTTAGTGTATAAGTACCAGAAAAAGATTCATTCACATTGCTTAGAATAGGGTTTTTAATAGCAGAAGTAAAACCATTGGGGCCAGACCAAGCGTAGGTCAAGTTTCCGCCCGTAGTGGTTACAGTAGCATTGAGTTGAATGTCTCCCGCTCCATCCGTACAATTCAAATCTGCAATCGGCTCAATAGTGGCTTCGGGTACAGCAAAGACTTCCACAAATTGAGTAGTAGAAATTGCGCTACAGCCATCTATGATAGCACGGACAGTGTAAGTTCCTTCGTCCGCCTCCTGAGCAGCTCTGATGACGAGTCGGTTACTATTGTTAACGACAGGATTGCCGTCGCGTTCCCATTCGTAACGCACATTAGCTCCTTGATAAGCAGGAATACTCAATGTTACATCACCGCCTGGACAAGTCGGTCCAGTAGAGTTTAAAGTAGGTTGTTCCAATCCATCTTCGATGACCAATTCTGTAGAAACGGGAGTGGTGCTACAGCCGTTTGCATCAGTCACTAACAGGGAGTAGGTACCACTAAATCTTTCGTCTATATTAGACAGCGTTGGACTAGCTAAGGTAGAACTGAAGTTATTCACTCCCGTCCACTGGTATCGATAAGGTGGCTGACCACCTTGAACTTGAACTTGGAACGTATAATTTTCTAATCCATCACTACAAGCAAAACTCGGAGGCGTATTGATTATAGCCGTTGGATTATCATTAATATCTAATCTGAATACTTCTGATTCCGAAGGACAGCTATCTACAATGACAGTTAATTGATAGTCACCTACGTCAGTAGAAGTAGTGGGGTTGATGTTTAAAACATTGTTATTGTTGTCAATTAAATTACCGTTCAGCGTCCACTCGTAACGCACTGTACCGCCAGTGTAAGGTTGAGTCTGTAAGGTAGTTACTTCGCCAGCACAAACCTGACCACTGGAAACAATGACTGGCTGCTGAGGTGCTGCTTGAATCGAAATTTCTACGGAGACTTCTTCGGCAAAACATTGATTCTGATCGCGTACTCGCACAGTATAAGTACCAGATTGCGCCTCACTCAGATTTCGTAAAGTAGGATTCTTTAAAGTCGAACGGAAATCGTTGGGACCTGACCAACGATAAACGTAAGGACTTACGCCGTTCTGAACCTGTAAGTCAAAAGTGTACGACTCCGTTCCGCTTACGCAGGAAATTACACCAGAAGGTTGATTAATCGAAAGTACAGGCGGTTCGTAGATTTCCAATAAATATTTAGGTGAAATGGCATCACAGCCATCTACAGTTACCCGAATTTGGTAAATACCTTCATCTGCCATACTGACGTTGGAGAGCATAAAACTGCGGGTTGCAAATGGTATCGGTTCATCGTTTTTAAACCACTCGTAAGTAACATCTTCACCCACGTATTCATCTACTTCAAAAGTAACATCGCCACCAAAGCAGGTAGGACCAGAAGTTAGTAATTGTGGTAATCTGATTTGCTCCGTTACATTTATTTGGATTTCTTCCACTTCACTCGGACAGCCATTACTATCTTCTACAAATACCCGATATGTACCTTCTTTTTCTTTATTAAGTGGATCCAATTGGGGTAAACGTATATTGGACTGAAAGTCATTAGGACCTGTCCAAAAGTAACGATATGGTCCGCTACCACCACGTGGCGTAGCACTCAGTCTTAACCCTGATTCCCCATCAACACACTCAAAGTCTACAAAGGTTGGAACTTCTAGCGTTGGTGGCGTATAAAATTCAATTTGAAAAGGTTGTGAAGTCGTATTACAACCAGCAATGCCTACTGTCAATAAGTAAGTACCATCATCTTCGGGCTTCACAGGATCTATAACCAGTACATTGCTGTTATTATTTAAAATAATACCATTACGTGTCCAGGTATAACTTAAATCTGAACCGCTGTAACTTTGCGAATTCAGGACAATTCGTCCACCTAAACAGGTAGGTCCAGAAGAGATAATAACGGGGCGCTGTGGTGAATCAGTAATATCTAAATCAATCGTTGCAGGTTCGCTTACACAGTTGCGCGTATCAGTTGCGATAACGGTATAAGTTCCTGATTTATCAGCATTTATGTTAAAAATAGTAGGATCTTCTGCGGTGCTATTGAAACCATTTGGTCCAGTCCAGCGGAAACGATAGGAGTTTGTTCCTCCATTTGCTTCGGCATCCAAAACTAAATCATCCGTGTCGCCAGTACAAGTTACATCTGCTGGGTCAACTGGTGCGATTTGTACCGTTGGGCTGGGGTAAATATCCAAAAAGAAATTATCCGTAGTCGTGCTACAGCCATCTACTGTAACCATCACAGTATAAACACCGCGATCAGTAATTTGAGCAGCTTCAAGTATTAGTTGATTACTGTTATTGACAATTGGATTACCATCCTGTTCCCATGCATACGTTACACTCGAACCGCTATAAGCAGGAATGCTTAATAACACCCGATCATTAACACAAACATCACCAGTAGAAGTAATCACAGGTTGATCCAGTGCTTCGGTAATACTAACCGTAACCGAAGCAGCAGCGGCAGAACAGCCGTTACCATCCGTCAACATCACGGTGTAAGTACCTGCATCTCTTGCACCAGCATTCGGTAATAAAACATCTTCGGTACTTGCCGTAAAACCGTTAGGACCTGTCCAAGTAAAAGTTAATGGCTCGGTAGCCGATTCGGGCGTAGCGTCCAGTATAATATCTTTAGAACCGCCCGAACAAGTTTGGGCAGCTATATCCGCAATAGTAACTGTAGGAGTAGCAAAAATCATTGCACGGAAAGGCGCGGAAGTATTAGAACAACCATCGACGATAACCTCTACGATATATTCTACATCATCCGCCATAGTGACGTTATTAATAGTCAATTCATTACCACTTACGGGGCGCAATACACCATCTGCAGTCCAGCGATACTCTACGCTGGCACCCGTATAAACTGGGGCGAAGAGCGTTAATGTTTCGCTCGTACAAACTGTACCCGAAGCGCCGATTCTTGGTTGAGGAATGGCGTTAGTAATGTCTACTACTACAGATACAGGTGCGGTAACACAACCATTAGCATTCGTTGCTGTCAGCACATAAGTACCAGACTGGGCAGTAGTAGCATTGGTAATGATCGCATCCTCAGCAGTGGAGGAGTAGTTATTAGGACCTGTCCAGCTGTAAGTATAATTTCCAGCAGGATCATCAGGAGTAGCATCCAAGGTAATATCCTGTGTACCATCCGTACAAGCGAGTGGTTCTACCGCAGCAACCATAACTGTTGGTTGTGGTCGGATAACTAAGGTGTAAATATCAGAATTGACACTACAACCATCCACGGTAACAGTAACTTGATAATCACCAGCACTATTCGCCGTAGTAGGATCGAGCGTTAAAACGGGTAAGTCATTATTTAAAGAAACACCTTCGTGTGACCAGTTGTAAGTAATATTATTACCGTCGTATTCTTTTACACTCAAGGTAATCACTCCACCTGCACAACTACCACCCGTTTGAGTGATGAGTGGTTCAGATAAGGAGTTAGTAATAGTAACCACACCGCTATTAGTGGGTGAGGTACAACCTTGATTATCAGTTACTTGTAAGTTGTATGTTCCAGAGTTAGACGCAGAGATATTATTGATAACGGGCGAAGCAGTAGTAGAAGTAAAACCGTTAGGACCTGTCCATGCGTAAGTGTAAGGTGTATTTCCACCCGTAACCATTGCGGTCAAAGTCAAGGTCGCTGTACCATTCGTACAAGCTATGGTTTGGTTGTCTACTGCGACTTCGATACCAGTATTAATATTAATCGTAGTCGTCGTTTCGGCAGATTTGCAATCGCCTACCGTAACGCTTACTGTGTACTGTCCTGCATCGGCAGCCGTAGCTGGATTGACAAAATAAATATTAGAATTGTTATTTAAATCCACCCCATCTTTCAACCAAGTGTAAGTAACGTTAGCACCAGAGTAAGCTTGAACCATCAGTTCCAAAGCCTCACCTGTACAAGTCGTACCTGCTGACTGGAATTGCGGTTGCTCGGGCTGACTATCAATAGTCAGTACTGCCGAACGTCGTTCCGCAACACAACCATTATCATCCGTAACCACTAAGCCGTAAGTACCTGCATCGTCGCTATCCGCATTGGGGATAACTGGATTGGCAGCAGTAGAAGTAAAACCATTAGGACCTGTCCAACTGTAAGTATACGGCGTATCACCACCCGCAACCGTTGCGTTGATAGTTACATCCATATTAGCACCGATACAACCAGCGCTTTGGTCTTCCAGTGTCACCACTGGACCTTCGTTGACCACGAAATCCATACTTCCCATCTCGGAAGCACAGCCGTTGCGAACGACAGTGATAGTATAAGTACCACTGTCAGCTACTGTAGCATTATTGATGACAATTGAATTGGTATTATTACCAACCGCATTGCCGTCGAGTGCCCAGTTATAAGTTACTGCGCCAGCGTAAATTGGAACGGTTAAAATAACATCTTCGCCCGTACAAATATCTGCTTCACCGGCTGTAATAATTGGTGTAGTAGGCTGATCGCGAATCACCAGACTCACTTCTTTTTTAGTAGAGATACAACCCGTGTTATCAGTTGCAGTTACCGTGTAAATACCAGAATTAGTTGCGTCTGCATTATTGATAACTGGATTTTCAGAAACCGAAGTAAAGTCCGCTGGACCTTCCCACTGGTAAGTTAAACTACCAGCTGTGGTTGGGTTCGCAAACAAGGTTACATTCTCCGTACCATCGGTACAAATTGTACCAGTTAAAGAAGAAGTAGGATTTAAAACAGGAGAATTATTTACGGTAACGGTATATACTTCAGAAAGCGTAGAAGCACAACCATCGGTTGTAATTTGTACCGTATAATCACCAGCGTTAACCGCTTGTACATTATCAATGACCAGACTCGGCGCATTTGCATAGTCACCATTACTGGTAGAGGTATTATTAGGACCTGACCACTCGTAGGTGGTATTGCCATTTGAAATTTCTAAAGTACTTAATACCAAACGCTCGCCCGCACAAATCGGGTCGTTACCCGTGATGGTCGGTTGGAAAGTAGTGCCACTCGCTACCGTTACTTGAGTAACTGCAGGTGTGCTCGCACAACCACTATCAAGATCCGTTACGATAACCGTGTAGCTGCCTTGGTTAGCTGCACTTGGGTTATCTAAAACGGGTTGTTCGGCAGTCGAAGTAAAGTTATTAGGACCTGACCACTGGTAGGTGTAGTTGCCACTTCCGTCCGCTGCATTGGCAAAAAACTGAAGTGCTTGACCACAAGCACCACCATTATTGGTAGGGGTTGCCGTTGGTAAATTTCCAACTTGTACACTCACTTCTGCGTACTCAGAAAAGCAACCATCTACGGCTACTCTTACGCGATAAATTCCATTGTCGTCACTGTCAGCATTAGTGATTACTGGATTCTGAAAAGAAGAAGTGTAACCATTGGGACCTTCCCAACTGTATGTTGCACCACCGATTGGACTTGCCTGTAAGTTGATGTCCTCACCTGCACAAATCGGAGATTGTACCGCTGCGGTAGGTGCAGCTGGTAATTCCTTAATTTCTACGAGTAATGGTTCAGATTCTTCCGAAACACAACCGTTAGTGCCCGTGATGCGGACTCGCCATTCACCACTGATGTAGGCATTACTAAAAAATGGTACGCTCGCCTTAGGAATTTGTGTGTTTAAAGTTGGGTTGCCGCCTTCGGGACCGTACCATTGATAAGATGAAATTCCGTTATAAAAAGTAGCAGTTAGTTCTAATTGCTCGCCTGTACAAACTGGCGAATTGCTAAACAAAATCGGTTGTTGTACGCCTTCCAAAACCTCTACGGTTGTAACCGTAGAAAATGCAGAAGTACAACCATCCGCAGTTTGGTAACGTACTTTATAGTCGCCCGACTGAATCGTCTGAACGTCCGTTAAAATAGGATCGACAGCAGCAGAAGTGTAGCCATTAGGACCCATCCACTCAATGGTTGCATCCGCAGGAATACCGCTTGCTAAAAGTGAAATATTTCCACCTTCACAAGTTGCGCCGTCGTTAGTAGCAGTCGGAGCA
Organism: Prasiola linearis; assembly: GCA_032356305.1. Lineage (NCBI taxonomy): Eukaryota > Viridiplantae > Chlorophyta > Trebouxiophyceae > Prasiolales > Prasiolaceae > Prasiola > Prasiola linearis. The sequence continues at coordinate 4,304 of JAULKR010204763.1, read as the reverse complement.
GTAAGGCTTCCGCCAATTTGCACCACTACTTCATCACTACTGTACGCTTGACACGCGCTATTACTTAATGTCCAAGTGAAGGTATAAGTACCTGTTTGTAAATTAGTTACACTGGTCTGTGGATTCATTGGACTAACGACCACCGCACCACTGTTGGTGCTGGATACCGTCCACATGCCGTTGCCAGTAGTTGGAGCAGTTGCGTTGAGGGTAGTCGTTGAAACGTTCGTGCAAAGATTTTGATCTTCACCAGCAAAAGCTACCTCAGCGGGTGTTTCATTAATCACTACTTCGGTCGTAGCCGAAGGTTCAGAAGCACAGCCGTTGACTAATAATATCGCGTAATAATTGCCTGCATCGGCGATAGTTACGTCTTCGAGCAAATAATTTTGTCCATTGCCAATTAAGTCACCAGTAGCGTTGTACCATTGTACGACCGCGCCATTGGGAACATTGGTGGTAGAGAGTGTAACATCAGTCATGCCGTCTGCACATACTGGACTATCATTACTGATACTCAACGCTTGTGGTTGAGGATTGATAGTTACGTTTACTACGTTAGAAGATTCAGAAGTACAACCCAGACCATTAGTAACCTGTAGGCTGTAATTACCTGAGTTGAGCGAACTGGCATTAGGAATAATTGGATTCTGAGCAGTGGAGGTATAGCCATTAGGACCCATCCACAGATAAGTTACGTTGGCACCTGCATTGGCAAACAACTGAATGTTTTCGCCAGCACAGTAAGTACCATTATTACCTACACTTGCTACTGGAGTAGCGGGCGTTGGATTTACCGTAAGGGTAGAAATATTGGAATTTTCTGTTGCACAACCATCTACAGTAACGATTGCGTAATAATCACCAGCATCAGCTGCGGTGACTGGGTCGAGAATTAATTGGAAGTTATCATTGGGGATAGCACCATTAGGACCAAACCATTCGTACGTCACTAAGCTACCTTGGTATTCAGTTTCGTTTTCGAAAATAACGCGACCATCTTCACAAACTGGACCGTCGTTAGTAATAAACGGGTCGGCAGTTAAGCCATTGGTAATCATCAAATTACCACAACCTTCTGCTGTTTGATTATTTAATTGTCCAGCATCAGTTGCATCACCTGTACGCTCTACACCCAGATTGTTATTTGGTGGAGCTGGTAATGCTGCCTGATCTGTATCTGCTAAACTTTCGTACTCGATAGTAGTACAGTTCGTCAAGTCAACACATTCGTTACTCGCTGGATCGTGCTCTACACGGTAAGTAATTTCACATTCTGTGCCCAGTGGGAAGTCTGCAAAATTAGCAGTTACCGTACCACCAGAATTTGGTGAAGTATCTTCGTTGAAAACGGGTGTAGTAGGGGAAGTGGTATTAAAACTACCATCAATAAACAGCATACCGAAAGGTAGCTCGTTACTGAGGTCAATATCTTTAGCGTCACCATTGGAATCAGCTGTGTGGCTGATAGTTAAAACAACAAATGTTTCATCATCCAAGTCAATTGAATTGTCCGTAAAAGTAGTAGTCACTTCCAGTTCTGGTTCAATAACCGTTACCTGAGTGCTACCCGTTACTTCCAATTGTGGCGCATTGCTATCAGAAGAATTAGGATCGTCCCATCGCCAAGTAGCATTATTATTTAGATTTGTATTGCGAATATTAGCAGTCGTATTAAGTACAACGGCGCGGTATTCAATGACTATTGTCTCGGTCGTCGCATTGTTTTCATCGGTGTTACGTAGAATGCCTAAATCGATATTCACTTTACGATCTGCAGCGGTAGCGCCACTTCCTTGCGCACTAAAAACAGCATTGGCGGGCATACCAGCGAAGCCACCAGTGATAGTCGTAGAAACTAAAGCGGAAGCAGTTACCTGATCAACAGCGACAAATGCTAAACCCTCGTCGAGTATATCTTCAAAGGAAACATTTTCGGAAGTACCACGTGGAATATCCACTGTTACGCGATAATGAACGATTTCACCGATTTGCGCTTCCATCAGATTGGTGCTGTAACCTGGGGTAATGGTCACTATTTCTTTGGTCAACTCTGGTTGCACCACTTCAATGGTTGCATTGTCACTTTCGGCGGACGGGGTAGTTTGTCCCGCTTGCGCATCAAAGAAAACGGTGGCGTTATTATCAATTACCTGACCTGGGCGAACGCTTGGAGTTACCTCACAATTATAAGTAGCGATAACGGAAGATTCGCGTGGAATGGGATTGGTAAAAATGATGGTATCATTACTAATCGTATGTGCTACGGCGTTGCCATTTTGGTCTACCAAAGCAGCCAATACACAGTTGCGTAATTCATCCTGTTCGTCCAATAATTTGGCATCGATCATCGAACCTAAGCCTGTATTTTCGATGGTTACCTGATAAGAAACCTGATCACCTGCCATTGCATTGGTGATGTCTCCATCGGGTGGTGTGGTAGAAGATGGACTGATGACTGCGTTTGGATTGTCGGTCGAAATATAACCTTTAGTAATTTCAACAATGGACTCAACAATAGTAACGGTAGTTCGGGCATTCTGCGCCCGATTGCCATCATAAAACAGCTTTGCCTCGTTGCGCAGCGCCCGTCCACGTCCCGTAGACGTGTTGATATTTTGTCCGTTATAATTATTATTTAAAACCTCAGCGCGGTATTTTATGGTAATAAAATCCTCTACGGCATTATCATTATTAGCATTAGTAATTGTACCAAAATCAAATTCAATATTCTGTGGGTTAGTCGGCGTAGTATTAGCAATAGCAGTAAAACCGCCAGCAATATCCGTCATGACGCCCGTAGGTGCAATAACTTCATCTACTGCGATTAAACCCAAACCAGTAGAGACACGATCCGTCAATTCAATATTGGCATTGGTACCTTCTGGAACGATTAGATTGATAACATAATATACCGTATCGCCGATCTGAACCCGAGAATCATTACCCGAATAACGGGGCTTAATTTTTTCAACAAATTTGAAAATTTCGGGTGTAGCGATCGTTAATTTTGCTTCATCAGTTTGAGCAGGGAAGGGCGTAGCATTTGTTTGCGCTGCCCATACCACTGATGTGGTATTGATGAGTTCTTGTTTGGGTTCTACCGCCGTGGTACAAGTACAACGATAGCGGACTAAAGCCATATCTGCACCCGTATTTAAGTTGTCGTCATCGGCAGCTAATTGATTGATAATCAGACCGCTACCAAATAAGTCGCCAGTAGTTGCAATTGGTGTACTACCGTTGCCTTGAGTTACAGAAAGTAAAGTACAATTGCTCAGTTCACTCGGAATAACATCGGTAACTACCACATCATATGCGGGTGCGCCACCATCATTGAAGATGGTCGTCTGATAGGTAATTTGATCACCAGCATCAACACCAGTTGCGTCGGCATTGATCGGATTTTCATTGGGGCTAAGAGTTGCATCAGGATTGTTGGAAGAGGCAACCCCTTTAGTGATGGATAGATCTGGAGCAAATATTTTGACCAAATTCAGATCTTCATCAAATGCGGTTGTATTAACGGAGTTATTAGTTTTAGAAAGAACAATATTAGAATGAAACAGTGCATCAGCAAATGGCTCTTCAACGACTGTTACTTCGATCTCTACACCAATTTTGTTAGCTGAAGGTTCATTGATATCGGGGAAAGAAAGAATCAGCGAATTAGTTGCTGGAACTACGGTCGCACTACTGGGAGCAACGCCCAAATAACCAGGTTCAGTAACTGGACGAATGTTACCACTTGCGCCAATACTTGGCGTAAAGCCCATCTGTGTCAAATTCAAAACAGGCAATGGGAAGAAGTCTTCCAAAATAACATTGTTGGCATCACCTGCAGGAATTTCTAATTCTAATCGATAGATAATATTATCGCCTGGCTGAAAGGGACTGGGCGTAGTAGAAGATAATGTTTTGGTAACAGTAACGGGCAAAATCTTTACTGGTGCCCCATTCTGAATGGAGCAGTTATTTGCACCATTGATTGTAGAGTAAGATAAACTTGCTGCGTCATCCAATTCATCAGCAGATAAAACAAATGCGCTATTACGGTCATAACGCTGGTCGATCTTGGTGCGGTAAGTGATTTGACCCGCGATTGCACCGACAATATTGCTATTGACTTGAGTTAAATAATCGTTATGGACATTAGTAACGATCGTAGTTTGACCAGCAGAAGGGGTGTTTTGCTGGATATTGAAATTGCCGTTGACTGCCTGACCATCTACTGTTAATTCTATAGTATTAACATCTACACTCAAACCATCTGGTACAACATCTGTAATGATTAAACCATTTAT